>CM076579.1:1411050801-1411344794 GCA_034641835.2 Pinus albicaulis | reverse complement strand
CAAATTAGTCTTCTTTTCAATCAAATTAGGGAGGGCCTCCTTGTACCTAGTGAATAGCAAGCCAGTGGTTATGAATCCCTACCATCATCCTAGACGATTCAAGGATGAGATTGAGAGGCTATTCGGGAGTTGTTGGATGTAGGACATATATGGCCTCGTTCTAGTCCTTTCGCTTCTTCTGTTCTCTTGGTGAAGAAGAAGGATGGTACTATGAGGATGTGCATTGATTATCGTGAACTAAATAAGAAGACCATTAAGAACAAGTATCCTACTCTATGTGTTGATGACTTGATGGATGAGCTACATGGAGCGGTCTATTTTTCCAACATAGATCTTCATTCAGGATACCATTATATTTGAGTTCAAGAGCATGATGTGCACAAAACAAACTTTCAGGTGTCACTTTGGACATTTTGAGTATTTGGCAGTGCTCTTTAGGCTTTGGGTTATCAAATCAAATGCTCTAGCTACTTTTTAGTCTTGCATAAACCATGTGTTCAACAAGTAGTTGCGAAAATTTGTGTTGGTTTTCTTTGATGACATCTTAGTATATAGCAAGTCGTGGGAGGAGCATCTTCGACATGTTGATGAATTGTTAAGTATCTTAGCGGCTAATTTCCTTTTTGTGAAGGCCTCTAAGTGTGCGTTCAGTATGACTGAGCTACTATATTTGGGATATGTCATTGGGGAAGGTGGTTGAAGGCACATAGGGAGAAGATTCAAGCTATGCTTGATTAGCTACCACCACCAAAGAAAGTGTCACAATTCTAGGGCTTCATTGGTCTTTGCACATACTGTAGACTATTTGTGAAGGGATTTTCTTCATTAACCGCTCCTTTGACAAATTTGACCAAGAAGGATGCATTTGTTTGGATGGATGTGACAAGGAGTCATGGATCATCTTAAGAAGGTAATGAGTACTTGTCCTGTTTTGGCTTTACCAGATTTCTCTAAACCTTTTGTGCTCTAGTGTGATGCATCTGGTATTGGTATTGGGGTTGTTTTGAGGCAAGACAAGCATCCCATTGCTTATGAGAGCCGAAAATTGAATGAAGTTGAAAGGAGGTTCTCCACATATGATAAGGATATGTTGGAAATCATGCACATACTTGAAAAGTTTTGTCAATATCTTGTGGGCAGCAAGTTTGCTGTGAGGGCTGATCATAATAGTCTCAACTATTTCATGGAGCAAAAATGATTAATTGAGAGACAACAACGTTGGGTAAGTAAGCTACAAGGGTATGACTTTGACATTGAATTGTCAAAGGAAAAAATATTGTTGTTGCTGATACATTATCTAGTATTCTTTCGTTTTGTTCACTTTCAGAAATTTAAGCCTCTTGGAAGGATCACATACTAGCAGAATATGCAACAAAATCAACATTCTTGTGATTTTTTAGATGTTAAAATTTATGATGAAAGGTATAAAGTGTTGAATGACATCATCCATTACAAGGATAAATTCTATCTAGTGCCCAAAAGTAAGTTAAAGCACAAAATTCTAACTGCTGTTCATAACAATCAGTGTGCTGGTCACTATGGTTATTTGAAGACATACGATTATATTTGTGAAAGATTTTCATGGAAGGGTGTGAAGGATGATGTTCTCAATCATGTGAGGGAATGGATAGAATCCTAGAGAAACAACACTGAAGTTTCTTTCCTTGCAGGGCTGTTACAACCACTTCTTATTCCCAACCAAAAGTGGTTACAAATATTGATGGATTTTATCACTGGCCTGCCTAAGGTAAATGGTAAGGATTGTATTTTTGTTGTGGTGGAGAGACTTAGTAAATATGCTCATTTTATGCCAATGCCTTTCGATTTTAAAGCCCCACAAGTTGCTTGTTTATTTTTTGAACAAGTATTCATACTTCATGGTGTTCCAAAGAGAATGGTAAGCGATAGAGAGTACATATTCATAAGCACTTTTTGGAAAGAATTGATAAAGTTGGATGGAACAGAACTTTATCAAGACACTAGTTATCATCCTCAAACAGATGGTCCAACTGAAATTGTTATTAATTGGCTTGAAGGCTACTTGAGGAACTATGTGTCGGAACAACAAAAAACATGGGAAAAATGGTTACATTTGGCAAAATCTTGTTACAACACTACATATCCCATGAGCATAGGCATGACTCCTTTGAAATTATGATTTTTTTATTGATTTAAATCTGGTTTCAAGGACAAAACCTTTTACATCTGGTACAAGATCTTCATCAATTGAATTCAAGAGTGTCCAAAAAAGACTTGTAATTCTAACACGCTGTCTACAGACTACAACTCTAAGTTGAAATCCTATATATCCTCCAAAGAACTCCTAAAACTAATATATATTTGCACAACATAATTTAAAACTAGAAGTAAACTAACTTGTGACATTCAGACTAGGTTCATGTTTGACTTCCTCATTTCCTTCGTCACCCTGCCCTAGACGCAGAGGAGTTGGAACCAATATCTCTGTCGCCATCTCAACTTCCATCATCTTCCATTCTGTAGCCGTGCCCTATTGTGCCTCAACCACCACTCTCATATGCTCATCCCCACCAACTGCTGTTGCACTATGCCCATATGAAGATTCTAATTTGGCAAGACGGAGATTCAGGAGGTCGTAATTCACTTGCAATCTGTCCATCTTGGTCTGTAACAGACAAATTTTTTGATATACAAGGGAAAAATGAGCTTGGACCTCTACATTCCCCATTTACCCTTGCCTAGGTAACAAAGACAAAATGTGTTCTATTGTTGTTGTGACGTAATCCAAGTGTTGATTGAATTCTTCTTTCTCTGAGCCAACCGACCTCTCCATATGGGCACCAACACAACATACTTGTTGGATGTTGAAAATGCAAGAAGAAAATCTAGTTTTGACTTTGCGTTGGTCAAACTAGATTAAAATTCGAATTTCAATTTCAACAGAATACAGGGAGGTAGTTAATTGAGGTGACATGGCTTTTGTCACTCAGTTAATTCGAGTTGGAGATGCTTGAGTTCAGTTCAGTATGTTTGATTGCTAATTTCTAGCAATCTATTTTAGTTAAGTTGAGTTATTGTTAGTTAAACTAGTTCCAACTGTTGGAGAAACTAGTAGAAGGTCAAGTTGTGTTGTGTAACTTCAATCACACTTGGTGGTCATCCAGTTAATTGATCAATCAACCCAAGATAACTGATGCATGTAGAGAATTCGAGAAACTAGTAGAAGGTCAAGTTGTGTTTTGTAACTTCAATCACACTCGGTGGTCATCCAGTTAACTGATCAATCAACCCAAGATAACTGATGCATGGAGAGAATTCGAGTTACCCAGTTAAGATTGGAGTTCAAGGGCAGTGTACTATCACTTGTAAACTAATCTAAGTTGTACAGATAGTGCATGCAGTCAAAGAATGGGCCTACAGGAATTGCGCAATCCAATTGAGGAATTTCCCTAAAAAATAGGGGCTAGTTCCTCAATGAACAACGCAAGGAAATAAGAGCCTGGAGACTTGAAAATTTGGCTAGGTATTGGTCAGATTTAGTCGGTCAGGCAGAGGATAAAAGATACAGGTGCAAGTTGTGCTCAAACTTGAGCAAACATATTGTATTCATCCAGATTCTTTGATTAATGCAATACATATAGTAAGGGGTTTTGTGCAATTGCTTTGCCCTAGATAAATCTTTGTGCATGTGTGATGTTTTGTTTTGCATGTTAATGATATGTGTTCTCAATCGTGAATTAACTTCCGCAGATCATTAGAGTAGCTTCTAGTCTTGTGATTTAGTAAATTTCATGAGCAATTTAGAATCTACACTTTAATTTCTACATTGAAGAATCTACTAGGGAAACTTATTAAAGCAATTCTCCTTATCCTTGATAAAAGTTTGTGATCTTATATTAGCTTCTTTATATTCTTAGTTATGTTCTCTTCATCAAACAGTCATCAAGAGCACGAACAATAAAGACAAATGACACAAGAAATAGGCTCTAAGCCAGGGAAAAACCCTTCCAATGGGAAAACCCAAAAGAACTTCTTCTCTTCTTATAGAATCTGATCAAATGAGAAAACCAAGACCCAAAACCCTAGTCCAAGTCCTCCTCTAAGCACCAAGTCAGCCTTCTAAGAATCTCTTCCAATTAGGTCAAAGATCAACCAAGTCAACAAGAGTCAAATCTTCTTTAACCTGCTTCAAATCTTAACTTTGGCCTATAGTTTGGATTTGCAATCTCGGCCCTTGTGTAGAAAGCCTAACACCACACGTGTGGGTAGAAGAGATCAAATTTAGGTCTCCTTCCTTCGTTTTAGCTTGCTCCTTTGATTCTAGACTTTTTGCCTTCAAGTCTTGATCTTCTTGCAACAAAATTTAAAACTTGCAATTAGGTCTGCAATCTCGGCCCTCTAGCAACAACAAAAACCCTTGATTCTTCTCACGTGTGAGAGAATATGACTAGAAAAATCAGAAATTCGGTTTCTTCTTGAGATGCTCCCTTCTCCTAGACCTTCTCTCTTGCTTTCTTCTTATACCTTGCTTCAAATTGAACTTGTCTTGTTTGCAGATCGAATTGTGTGCTAAGGAGGTCAAAGCTGCTCTTATATACACCAATATGAGGAGGTCGAATAGCCTCTTCTACGCTGACTTGTCATTGGCCGGGCCAAATTATGCTTGGAGGCTTATATTGAATTTCTAGACTCAAAACAATATCTTTTACATGTTACAACTTGCCCAATAGGTTATATAAATGATAAAGACTCTTTTGACTCGAGAAAAATATTCTTTTGACTTGAAAAACCCTAGAAGCATGAAGAACATACTTGACCTAGTGGACCAACAAAATGGCGCATGAAACCCATGCTTAAAATAATACTTTTTTTTCTTTTTTTTCTTGTAACATAATATATACATAATGACATGAGTACATTGACAATTATGAAGACCAAAACTAGTTACATTTTCCAACACTCCCTCTTAACTAGGGAGGTATTCATAATTGTACAACTGGTACAAGGATATTCTCAAACTGAAGAGTTCTCATAAAAAGAGTTAGATTGATAAACCATCTATAAGCATCAACATCATAAACAACATTTTCAACATAGTAAGGCCTAAACTTGGCAAACTCTTCTTATATCAGAGCATAATGCTAGGAGGCTTTATGTGAGATACCACACTACTTCTCAAGGTACATATCCCATCCAGATGTTCACTAGGTATGTCCTTTTAGGACTATTCTTATCTTGGATTCCCAATCCTCAAAGAATATCGGTCCTCCTTGACCACTCTTGTCTTGGATACTTGTCCAATCCTAAAAGAGTGTCGGTCAATAAGACTACTTCCTATGTTGTTGGATTCTATATCCTCAAAGAATATTAATCTCAAATGCTTATCCAATCCCCCATCCACCATTCTCCCTCTATGGCCTTCACTTACACGTACAACTGTTAGTCTAGGCCTAGTGCATGACATATGAAGAAGAGAGGATATCCTCATTCCCACTTGATCAGGAAATAGATCCTTGCTCCTTTTTAAACATTTAAGGATACTTTTTACTCCCTCTAAAGCGCAGAGGAGATTCTTTCACTTCCTTTCAATTGGGAAGTCATAACCACAAGCCTTTTAGCTTGTCTTCATAATTGTGTCAGTTACCAGTACTTCATGGAGATCTTCATGTAGTAGCTGCATGGCTCCTCTTTTCTTTTGCATCTCATCATATTGAGCTTCTTTCTTTCTTGATGTTATGGAGCCATCTTCTTCCTTTATTCTTGTGACAGGGTTCAAACCATCAACCTTACACATCACTTTCCTCTAGTCATCATCAATGAATGGATTATATTGAGCCTTATCAAACTAAAGCTAATTAAAGCTCCCTCTAAACTTGAAAGTGTTATTTTGTTTGTTATACAAATATCAGGTTACCTTCTTATATTGGTACCTTTTAATTCCAAGATGATGATGTAAACATCTTGACTACTTAATCATTTAAGGATTACCAAGACCATTCACTCAATTCATATGTACTTTGAATTGAGTTCAACACCAACAGTGGAACTTGCCTCAACTGTCATTATGCATTTCTGCCATATCCTTCCAGGTAGCAAAACAATATGTCAACCAGATAACCAATAAGAAAATATTAATATTAGACTTACCTTATCATGATGGCCCTTTCATCAAAGTATTTGCTTACTTGAATCCTTTGAGATCAACATTCTTTCATATGATCCATATCCATATTAAACAAGAGTCTTTCTCCATACATTTACTTTTAATTAAGGTGCCCATGGAATGATCTTATCAACAGGCTATAATATCGTCCTTGGAGTTGTCATTATTAACTCCCTTTCTTTCTTCTGGATATCATACTTGATGTTGATCAATATCATAGTGTTTATGCCATGCTATCTTGTGGAAGAGTCTTGACTTTTAGCTATTTCGAAGTATACCAAACTTCTTCTTTCAAGTATCGAGTAATCACATGGAAGACTTACCGAGCACACTTGTATAACCAACTTCTTCTGCAATATTCTTGTAGATATGAACTCTACCCTATGTGAAAATTCTGTAAATCTCTGGAATCCTATTGCAGCAACTAGAAGATATTCACCTAATTGTTAATTTTAACTTAACAATCTATTTGCAGTTTACTATGGCAAACGCTGAATACATCACACTGAAACCTACACAAATAAACCTCGGAATCAAAACTGAACAAGAATAGATCACACACACATTTGACACAGTGATTTTTGGACCAATGTCTTCAGAAAGGACCCTATGCGGGAAAACTGGTGCAACAACTGAGGGTTTATAAAATTATATATTATGTAGTAAATATTTCTGAGCACAAGTCTGTGATTGACACATTCGTCAAATCATGCAGAGAAACTGACATAAAATATCTTGTGAGACAAACCTCATTTCTCCACGGGAACCCGACACTGATCTGTGTAGTTTCTGCGTCACAACTATGGCTGCCCTCTGCCTCTATGCCGGTCTCTCTGCTAGCTGGAAACTGAGGCCTTCTGGCCTCCAGAAAATCTTTTCGGGATTTGGCACCAGCCCAATGCTCTCTCCTCAGCAAAAATACGACTTCCCTTCAAGCTCTGCGTAGTGAATGCGTAAGCACTGCGTCACTGGCTTTGTGCTGCCTCTGTGGCTTTCTCTGTCTCTGCTGCTATGCACTCTCCGACTCAGGAATCCTTCCAACCGGAATTACTGCCCCTCTGCAAAAGATCTCTTGATCGAATTTTCTCCCTGAGCATTGCTCACTAAAGAAATTCGATCTCTTGATCTTTTCTCCACCAAATGTGTTTTCCAAATGACCCTTCAAGCCATTGTTATGGTCTTCTCGTTGAAACTTCAACGACCTGTTGGAAATACTGAGAGGGGGTGTGAATTAGTATTCCTTTCAATTAGTAGTATTATTAATATTTCAGAGCATTAGTTAATCTTCAATTGTTATCAGTGTTTGTATAATGATAGCAGTAAACAAGAGGAACACAAATGCTTACGGTTTCTAAGGTGGAAACCCCCTCTGGGACAAAAACCACTTGAATGATTTTCTTATAATTCTTTAATATTCAACTCCAATTGAAAATAAAGCTCCAACTTCCTATAATCTAGAAAAACATTCTTCTCTAGCTCTCACTGGATGGACGTTCCAACGCCCGAGATTCTTCAGTAGTCAACTGAATGGATGCCCCAACACCCAATGAGCTGCAACTCACCCTAGCACCACCCTACCACCCTGAAGTTTTCACAGGCTTGAACTTGTTTTTGAATTTATGCACCAGCCTAGCACCAGCCTACCACCCTATAGAAGAATTAAAGAAGAATGGACTCCCGTACCAGGGAAAATGGTCCACTTTACAATGGTATAGAATGATGTAGAAGAAGAAGACACACTAGACCATAACCCCAACTATGACACAAATTCCTAATGATGATCCTAGACCTCCCGACACCGCCTCTTCAATTCTTGGCAGATAGACACTTGTACAAATTTTACAATGATGCTTTTACAATGGCTCAGTACAATGATACCTTTACAATGACTGTATGTAGTGCTGCCCACATGAAGACTTTATGTGGTGAACTTCTTGCTGCTGTTCTAGACCTTGATTGCTGCTCTTGTCATGCTACCCTTTCTCACTCTTCAGAACATTAGATCATTCATTGAGTTTTATCTTGATGAATATATAATACTGCAAAAAGTATTCAAGGAAATACCCATGACATGATAATAGCAAAACTTACCTCATCCTGCAGAGCATATGTCAGTGCTAAACAAAAAAAAAACAAATTAGAATACAAAGAACCTAATGCAATTAAGAGATGAACATGCATATACATAATATACTTACCTGGAGCTTACCTCTGTTTCACCTTTCTTTGCTTTGCTGCCCTAGAAAGTCTGGTCCTTTGTAGCCCTTGACAACACATGATCTAGCTTTTTCTTGCCTTCTAGGAGCTCGATATTGAATCTGGTGTATTTCTGTTATTTCAGATCCCCAATATGTGATTTTCGGTCCTGTAGTAGTCCTTTAAGTCTTCTTTCCAATGCCACAAGTTTGACTCAATTTGGATTCTTCAAGACAAAGTTATGCCCAATCTCTAACAATGACCTAATTGTGGACTGGTTCAATAGAGCGAACTTGTACGGTGTGCCACGTGTCACTGTTTCCTCATTCAGCTCTGAAATTGATACACAAAAAACTACAGTCCGTGCACTATCCGCCACTTCTTATAGAATTCCAATCCGATACTCAGAGAGAGAGTTATGACGATTTTCCCAAGGTCACCTCTTTGAGATGAAGTTCAGGAGCTTGCAAAAACCCTAACTTCCACAGATCATATCTCCGAAAATATTGCGCACCATGATTTGAAATTTTTACACGAGCTTCCTTAGGATTTCGACTTTGCCTCATAAAAATTTCAGCTTCTGAACCTTCGTAGAAAAAAAATTATAGCGAAAATGCCACGATGACCTGTTTCAAGTAGTGAAATCCCTACATGAGGAGGATATGAGGATCACAATTTATATAAATACTTAGGTTGAGAGGGTCTTCAACAAGTGAACATGGGAGGGATTTCAGGAGCTTAAAAATTATTAATTATTGACGGTTCAATGATCACATCCAATTATTAGTGTCATGCCACAACCCCATGGGGTTTTAGCCCACTAATCGACGTTACTAACCTGAAACATGAATATCTCTCAAACTGTGAAGAATTACGTGGCGTGCCATATATCAACGGAAACATCTCGACAAGTAGAAACCATAAAAAATATCCTTGACTCGGATATAGTAATTTAGTTAGTCAAAATTCCGATGCAAGATTGAGGTAGCCCCTGGTGCTGCTTGGGTTTACATCAATGACAACCACTGATCAACACGACCCACATTAGATCTCTAATCAACAACTAAGATTAACTTTTGACTTGATTTGCCTTTTCTAGAACATTCACACCCATATTCTATTAATTCCCTTTAATTATTTTATTTCCTTAAGTTTATACTTAGGGTCCCTTCAAAAATAATTAATTATTTTTACAGAATACAATCCAGGTGGAATTTCATCAAACGATTTCTGGGTTATCTGGAATACATGTGTCTAAGCCTCCCTGGAATATCCCTTATTGAGTATTGCTCTGATTTTGCAACATCTCCCTCTGCGCTGCTGATGTCTGACACTGCTCCCCACCAACTCTGCACAAACGCTGCATTTGTACTGCTGCTGACACTGTCACTGCCAACACTGCTTTTGTACTGCAACTCCCTTTGAATTTTGCATCCGTGCTGCTACTGACTCTGACACTGCCAATTGCTACTGCACTGCATCACAATTGCTTACTGCAACTAAAAAACATCCAAAATAGTACAAGTATGATGCATCTCGATGATGAAGATCTGACTGCTGCTAGCCTCTGCGCTGTCCCTCTGAAGTTGTTGCGCTGCTACTGGCTTCTGCATTGTGCCTTCTGACACTGCTGCCAACTCTGCTCTGCGCTGCTAACTACTGCATTGTCACTTCTGCACTCCTCTGCACCAACTGGCACTCATCCAGCCTGCTACTTCTGATTTGGGCTCTTGTAGCAAGGTGATGATATGAGAGGTGGACTCCTCAAGGATCCTGCCCAACTTGTAGATCTCTAGGTCTACAACTCCAAATCACCCCATCTCCCTCCTGGAGGTATATGGGCAATCATTGTGAATTCCTCCTCCTCTATCTTCGCTGCTCTGGCCTGAGAATCATGCTTCTTATCCTTATCCTTCTTCCTGAGAGGACACTGTGTGGCATAATGTCCCATCTTGCCACACCGGAAGCATTTGATCTTTGAGATCCTTCTTCCTCCTGCATTGCTCTCGTTGCCTCTTTGATGCTAGGGTTGCATTCTCCTCCTCCTTCTTGATCTTTGAACCGCTGCTGATGTTGCTCTTTAAGTTGACACTTGAGTAATTCTCTCCTCATCTCTTCTTGCTGAAGAGCTGTGAAGAGCTGCACACATCGCTTCCCAACCCGACAAATTCTCTCTGCCTAGGATGCTTTGGACAAATTTTGATAGTCTTCGGACACAGAATTTAAGGCAAGTATGACCATATCTGTGGCCCGAGGAGCTGATTCCATAGCTGTCAGCTGATCTTGGTTTTCCTGAAGTCTAGACACGAATGGATCAATGCGCTCTCCTTTCTGCATCCTGGTGGTCCACATTTTCTCCTCTAGAAACATCTTCCGTTGCTCGGAAGATTCTTGATATAGCGTTGCCAACGCATCCCACATCTCCTTGGCTGTCCCTTTGCTAGAGATGTATGAAACAATATGATCCTTCACTTCATCGAGGATCAACCGCTTGGCTTTAGCCATATTCTTCTTGAAGGCCTTTAATGGTGCTGCATCCATCGGTTCAGCCTGAGCACTGTCGATAAAGTGCTTGAGGTCATGCTCATCTAGGAGAACGAAAATCCTTGCCTTCCAGAGTACATAGTTGGAGGCACCCTCCAACTGGTCGTGGTCACGCAATCCACTGTTGGCCATCTCCCCCAATTACAGTCGATCTACTGCCTCTGACCCTCTGCGCAGGTGGCTTTACACACTCCCTGGTGGAGCAAGCCACGAAGTCTACTGCTACTCCATGGGAAATTTAAGTTTCTTGAGCTAGAAACTCACTAAGGTCAGAAATCCCCAAAAAGTGTCTCAACTACTCTTCCTGACGCTTTTGCACCAGCAATCATTACTGCGCAGCAAACTGCGTCCCTCCAGCTGCTAATTTGCACTGCTCCCACTGCCTCTTTCAAACAATAATTTGGAACAATCCTACCTCTCTGTCGGCTCACTCAGAGAGATTTTCCTTGCTGGCCTAGCCCTCCTGGCTTGGACTGCACAATCAACTGGGAGATCGATCTGCTGCTTACGCAACTCTTTGATCCTAGCTTCACCAATGCTGAATCTGCTGGATCTGTTCTTTGCTCCTCCTGAACTCAGCTTAAACAAGCTCTGATACCATGTGAAAATTCCATAAATCTTTGGAATCCTATTGCAGCAACTGGAAGATATTCACCTAATTGTTAATTTTAACATAGCAATCTATTTGCAGTTTACTATGGCAAACACTGAATACATCACACTGTAACCTACACAAATAAACTGCGGAAGAAATACAAGTGCAGAAACAAAAACTGAACAAGAATAGATCACACACACATTTGACACAGTTATTTTTGGACCAATGTCCCTGGAAAAACCCAATGCGAGAAAACTGGTTCAACAATTGAGGGTTTATATATTATGCAGTAAATATTTCTAAGTACAAGTATATGATTGACACATCCGTCAAATCATGCAGAGAAACTGACAAAAAAGATCTTGTGAGACAAACCTCACTCCTCCACGGGAACTCGGCACTGATCAACACCCAAATTGGAATGCCCTGTACGACTGCCCTTTGCCTCTATGTTGGTCTCTCTGCTGATTGGAAACTGAGGTGTTCTGGCCTCCGAAAAATCTTTCTGGGATCTGGCACCGGCCCAACGCTATCTCCTCAGCAAATATACGACTTCCCTTCAGGCTCTGTGCAGTGACTGCGTAAGCCCTGCGTCACTAGCTCTGCGCTGCCTATGTGGCTCTCTCTGTTTTTGTTGAGATTTTGTGTTTTTGGGGTAGCATCAATTGTGCTCTAGGTCCCAAATTTTGAGCAAGGACTAGAGTTCACCTAATCTACAAGACCTAAAAATGGATTTGGGAAATTTCATTTGGTTTAGGAAATATTAAATTAATTAATTATTTTAATGTATTTCCTAAGTTAAAACTTAGGAAAATAAAATAATTAAAGTGAATTTAATTAAACATGTGATAAAATTGTCTTAAGTTACACGGATCAAGCTTTCTTTTAATCTTAGCCATTGATTCAAGATCTGATCATGGTCGTTGATCTGTCAACGAGAAAAGTATAAAGGAAAGGCTTGGGGTTAGTTGTAAAGACACACAGAGGCAGAGCACTGAAGCTAAGATGAGATTCTAGGGCAGGGTTTGCTAAGAATACTCAGAAGTGTTTCAGTTGCAGAGAGGGGAATTTAGACCAAGGGGATGATCTGATCCCGGGGTCTAGAATACACAAGAGGCAGAGAAGAGATCAGCTCAAGGATAGCGCAAAGGAAGGCAGCAGCAGCAACAGCAACAAGGACAGCGTAATTTTCAGGAAACCCTTCAAGGGTTACGCAGAGACCCTTAGGGGCAGCGTAGTGATTGCGTCACCCATTCTGGGGTAATGCAATCCCTTCTGGAGCAGCGCTGAGGGTTTGGAGGCCATCCAAGGCTGACGTAGAGCCTTTAAGGGCTTCAGAGGTTGATGCAAAGCCTTTCAAGGGCTTCAGAGGTTGACGCAAAACCTTTCAGGGGCAACGCTGAGGTTTCTAGGCCTAGATTTGGTTGAGTTTTGTAAATCCCGTTTGAGGGTGTGGATCAATGATTATTTTGGCCCTAGATCAGCCAGTGACCTGCAGATCTAGTGTTTTCTCTGTCAGGTTTTCCAGATTTGGAACCCAGAGTTGTGTATTCAGAAATATTCTTAATAATAGAACCCTCCAGCAACCAGAGACCGATTTTCCCACATTGGGTTTTTTCGGGGACTATTTGTCTAGAAATAACAGTGTCACTTTGTCAATGTATGCATGTGCTTATTCTAGATCTGAATTGGTAGAGATTTGTTATGTGTTTTGCTTCGATTTTAACTTGAATTTATTCAATTAATAACTTGCATAAGTAGGAGGAGCTTAACTAGATTAATAGTAATAATTTCTACATAATATTTAAGATTCAGAAATTTCTACATAGTATCAGAGCAACTGCAGATCTAGAAGGGTCACCAGCAGGAGAATCTGAAGGATCTAGCTGCAGAAAGCAGTTGGAAAAGCAGCAGAGAAGTAGATATGAAGGGACAATGCAGCTTTCAGGAGTAGATTCATGCAGAGGGAAGGGTGACGCTGTCCAGCATTGTGTCCTAGCAAGCCCACGCAATTCCTGTGCAGAGGCAGCTAAGAAACAATGCTGGTTGGGTCTGAAGCCAGCCAGTGTGATTCAGATCTGAATTTGTCAGATCTAGAAAAAGTTTGCAGAAAAGTTCCAGAAATTCAGAAAAGCTAGTGGGGTTAAAACTTTGAAGATTTCAGATTTTTAGCCTTAGTACAAGTGACAAAGTTTGGGAGGAGATCAACTTCTCAAAAAGTTTCTTGCCAAAGGAAACTTGCAGCTTGATCAGAGGATCAAAGAAGAAGTTGAATCATAGTTGATTTGGTAGATTTCCAAGGAGGGAAATCAAGTGTCAGAGGGAGCAGAAGGCACTTGTTTCACCAAGGGCCTTAGATCCATTTCTCTAGCAAAGAAAAAAGAAAGTTCCGACACATTCCGAGCAGATGGCTCCTCATGGACTGCGTGATCAGGATAGGATAGAGGGCCTCTCAAACTTTTTGGTTTGGAAAGCAAGGATCCTGATTGTCCTTGAGGCATACGGTCTAAGAGACCATGCAGAGCAGACTCTAGCCACACTGACAGATGCAGATCTCCTTAGGAAGCATAAGGAAGCTGCTGGGCATGCCAAGCGATTTATAATGGATAGTATCAAGGACCATATTGTACCACACATAGCTGAGAAGAAGACAACTAATGAGATGTGGAAGGCCTTGACTTCCCTGTATGAGGGAAAATCAGTCCAAAGGAAGATGCTGTTGGAGACCCAAATGAGGTCATTCATGATGGCCAAGGGAGAAGACATGGAACACTTCCTCTTTAGACTACAGGCAATCAGGGATCAACTGACTACAACGGATGCAACCATAGATGATGCAGTGATAGTCAGGACTGCCCTCAATGCAGTCACGGATGAGTGGGAAACCTTTGTCCAAAGTGTCTTGGGCAGAAGGGACCTCCCAGATTGGGACAACTTATGGTCAATCCTGTGGCAAGAAGAACTTCGTAGGTTCACCAAGAGGCAGCACAACCCTGCATTGAGAAAAGTAAAGAAGGAAGAGGAGGAAGATGCAGCCTTGGCATTGAAGAAGCAGCCGAAGAAGAAGAAGGATCTTTCAAAGATCAAGTGCTTCCAGTGTGGCGAAATGGGACATTTTTCCAACCATTGTTCGGAGAAGAAAAGGGACAAGGAAGCATCCTCTTCCAAGGCATCTGTGGCAGATGATGGGTCAGGAGATGATGCAGCCATGAGTGCTCATGAACCACGGAGGTGGGGTGACATGGACATGTAGAGGAGCTACACGAAAGAAAGGCGGGATATTTGAGCAGCTCATCTCTTGGATCACAAGCGAGCTACGATAGCCTTAAGACTGTAGCGGGACAAGTGGAGCAGTGGGTGCATAGCTCACAGATGATGCAGAGGCAGAGGCAGATCTGGAGGCTGGGAAGAGCAGCGCAGAGCATAGCAGCAACAACGTAGAAGCAGTAGTAGCGCAGAGGCTGATGTGACTTCAGCAGCGCAGTGCAGTGCGGCTTACGCAGTGCAAGAGCTACAGCAGCGCAGAGAGCTTCAGAGGAACAACGCAGTGCAACAGCATCGTGATAGATTTCAACGCAAGGAGCTGATGTGACTTTAGTAGTGCAGAGGGAGTCTGATTATGTAAGCAGAGTTGTAGCTATGCATCGTTCTTTAGATGCCAGCACAAATATGTAGCCTAGGGAGTGTCAGTGATAAGGATGCAACCCATTTGACTTGTCTGTCAAAGATTGGGCATGATATTTAGAGCCTTTCAAAGGATTTAGAGGCTAACGCAGAGCCTTTCAGGGGCAGTGCTGGGGTTTTTAGGCCTAGATTTGGCTGAGTTCTGTAAATCCCGTTTGAGGTGTGGATCAGTCATTATTTTGGCCCTAGATCAGCCGGTGAGTTGCAGATCTAGTGTTTTCTCTGTCGGGTTTTCCGGATCTGGAACCCAGAGTTGTGTATTCAGAAATATTCTTAATAATAGAACCCTATAGCAGCTAGAGACCGGTTTTCCCACATTGGGTTTTTCCGGGGACTATTTGTCCAGAAATAACTGTCACTTTGTCAATGTGTGCATCTGCTTATTCTAGATCTGAATTGGTAGAGATTTGTTATGTGTTTTGCTTCGCTTTTAACTTGAATTTATTCAATTAATAATTTGCATAAGTAGGAGGAGCTTAACCGGATTAACAGTAATAATTTCTGCATGAGATTTAAGATTCAGAAATTTCTATAGTTTCTATTGCTATGCACTCTCTGGCTCAGGAATCCTTCCAACCGGAAATACTGCCCCTCTCTGCAAAAGATCTCTTTATCGAAGTTTCTCCTTGAGCACTGCTCACTAAAGAAATTCGATCTATTGATCTTTTCTCCACCAAATGTGTTTTCCAAATGACCCTTCCAGCCATTCTTATAGTCTTCTCGTTGAAACTTCAACGACCCAGATTATATCTCTAATCAACGGCTAAGATTAACTTTTTACTTGATCTGCCTTTTCTAGAACATTCACACCCATATTCTATTAATTCCCTTTAATTATTTTATTTTCGTAAGTTTAGACTTAGGGTCCCTTTAAAAATAATTAATTATTTTTACAGAATACAATCCGGGTGGAATTTCACCAAACGATTTATGGGTTATCTGGAAGACATGGTTCTGAGCCTCCCTGCAAATTTTGAGACTTAGAGCACATCCGATGCTACCGGAAAATCAACAACATCTTTTGAACGAGCTTGGTTGTTGTTAGCCACCCATATTTTTTTGTCATATCAGCTGGTGGCTAAATGATTTTTGCAGCCTTCAAGAAACAAATTCAGCCCTGAAATTGTTGGTGCTTGAAGTCTTTTTGATGAATCCATAACTGCTGGTTAATCTTCACAGCTGTTTCCCTCTTCAAAACCTCTGATATCCTGCAAAAATCCAAGTCAAAAAACTGCTGCACTGCCCTTTTTTCCCCTCCCTTTCTTACAAGCTAACCCCATTTTCCATTTTCCTTTTTCCCATGAAAACCCCACAAAACCATATGTTTTCCCCTATCCCTTCATAAATTTCATTTCCTAAGGTTAAAAACCCACTTTTTAACCTTATCGGAACCTTAAATCCTTTGGAAAATCATTGAAAAACCATGAGAAATACATAATTCTTATGTAAAAGGTTTTTAGCCCCCGCAGGTTAAGCCCCTACTGCCTTTTTCTCTCCATGTGACCCGACGCCGTGACCGAAGCATTTCCCCTGCGGGGGTTTTACTCTATCCGTAGGGTCAAACCTTGGTGCCCCCGTAGTTGACTCCTCGGGATGGGTGAAGACTTAATCTAACAGCTGCCATTCACTACGGGGGTTGCTCCAAAAGTCTCGTGTTCGTACACTTTGGCCCCCCGTAGTTCATCTCAGCCGTCGATTTGCTCTGCAGATCCGACGGAGCGGAGCGCGACTTGCCCGTGGCCCCCACTCCCCGCGCTGTTTTCCGAAATCCCACCGGTTTCATTCCGCACCACTCTTCGCCGGATGGTGGTTTTCTCCCGTCGGCCAGCGATTCCATACGCTGGCCGACATGTGTCCTCGGCACTGTTTCAAAACTGCCGCGCGACCGAAACATTTCGCGCATTAAAGTTCGTACCAGAGACGCCTAGCGGAATTCACCTCCACCGTCCGATATAACCCCTCCTATCCGACGGTTGTCAATCCCCCGATCTGCTCGACCGTTAACTAACCTGCTCGCCGTTTAGCCAGGCCCCTGCGCGACAGAAAATCAATCTCTGCCGTCGATCTCTACAGATCGACAGCTCACATTTAAACTCCCGATTCCGTTGCCCGGTCAACATTTTTCCTCTGACTTTCCGTTGCCCGATCCCGACCGTCGATCACTGCGCGATCGACGGCTCAGATTCATCCTTCTCCATTGATTGCCCCGTTCGATCTTGACCGTCGATCTCTGCAGATCGACGGCTCCGATTTAATCCTCTGATCAACCATTCCACGATCACCCAGATTTGATCCTGGCCGTTGGATGATTCCATCCAACGGCCCACGCTACTCCGCACAGTCCCCGATGCAGATCAACCTATACGCAGGATTATATAATGTTTTTCGTGTTTCTTGCAGGTTTAAATGTATTTTCTGTCATTTCCAAAGAAGATTCGGCGACTGAGGGTGACGACCCTCCCTTGTTCGATTCCTCCGAAGAAATCATCCACAGGGTTTAAAATCACGTTATATTGGTGTTTTCACAGGCATTGATGCCTTACATACCCTGCGCAGCCCTGCACGACAGAAAAACCATGAAGATCAATGCAGAGAAAGAGTATCAGATGTTGAAGACCAAAAATGAACCAGAACAACAGATTAGTGGACAGATTTGTGGGGATTAAGGCTAAGACAGTTATCAAACGCCTAAATCCCCGGATCTAAAACACAGATTAAAGGAAAATCTAAAGTGTTTTATCAGGAAACCCTTCACCGCCACAGATGGAAGCAAATTGATTCTTCCCAGCAACTAAAGCGCCACCTGTGCCTCAAAGTATTCAATCAAGAACTGAATTTATTGATCAAAGTCAGATATTTTACCTCAAAGCAGCCGAAGGGTTATTTCTGCAAAAGGGATTTAATGACAGAAGGACGGCAGAGTAACCCTATCATCACACAGAACCGCAAATGTCAACAAATGCTCCCACCGAGCTTGAATCATGAGTGTAAATCAATTAATGCACTGAAACACCTGTATGGTTTCTTCATTGAGCCCCCAAGGGCCAAGAAAGACATTAACTCTGCATTAATTGTATTTGAGATCTTTATTCAGATCTCACCTCCTCATCCTTCTATAAATACTTCAATAGAAGATGAGTGAGGGGTTGGTTGGTTGTTAATGTAAATTGCTGAAGCATTGTAATGTAATTGAGCTGAAAACTTCTGTTGTAAATAGTGGTTTCACTGGCTCTTGGAGCTCTGCTTGTGAAAGATAGGTTAGGTTGTGAAGGGAGATGAATTAAAATACTAGATTTGAAGATTGTAACTGGTTTGGAGCATCAATACAAGCTGATTTATGGGATCCTGATCTATGTTGACGGTGATGTTATTCTCACTGTAACTTGTTGTTTTATTTCTGTTTTCATTTTGTTTCATTTTCCACTATAAAGAACAGTTTAAACAGGGTTAGGACCTGCTGTATACCAGTAACCTTCTCTGGCTGAGAAATATTTATTTAAATGTTTTCTTTCCACTGTGTTATTTGAAAATGATTTAATTCAGTTTAGGCATAAGAATGCTGGCGTTCCCTCGTCTTATCGCCTTAGTTGGATATTGTTTTTGAATGTTATTTTCAGTATATGTTGTGTGAAGATAAACTGAAGGAAGATATGGTTAGCCCTAGTCCCAGACTTGTCTGCATGATTATCTGAATGTTTCCCTTAGAATGTGTTAAAAGCTGACTAGTTTCAAAGTACTTATCAGATCTTAGGCCATTCTGTGTTATCTATGTGATTGTCTTGAAAGTAACTAAGTAAAGAAGAGCTAGGAGAGGATTTGTGGTGAGCCCGGCCCGCTAGCTTCTACTCCAAAGGTTGCCTTCAAGTTTCCCTTTGTTTTTTATGTGTTTTCTATTGGAAGTGTATCAAAGGCTGGCTAGTTTCAAAGTACTTACTAGATCCTAGTTTGCTTTCATGTCTTTCTTAAGTGCCTGGTCAAAGGCTGGATAGTTTCAAAGTACTTACCAGATCCTAGGCTGCTCTTTGTTCTGCATCTGTTATTTCCCTTTCTTATTGTATCACTCCATTCCATAAATCAAACCTTAAAGAGATCCTTAGGCATAGATGACTTGCCCCATAGACCACTCTTGAACCTGATTTGCTTCAATTAAATCCTCTTATGACTCCATAGCCCAATGGATTGAAAACTGCCACCATCTTTCATCTTGATCGAAGCTTACTCTTGTTGCTTGCAACTTCTCACCTTTGAACCTATTTGCATATAGATCTTTCCGCCTCTAACAGCAATCATGTTCAGTCATCCAAACACAAAACCAAACCCTTGAACTTCATAGCTAGCCTAATATCAATACCTTAAGCTTTCAAAGACAAATCCATCTTTGTACACATTGGAGAGATCTCTCTCCGGATTCAGGAGGGCTAGATCTTAGAATCCCAAAGTTGGTTGAAATGATGTTAACTCTGTGATCGGACTTTTGCCAATCTTGCTTATTACAGAGACCTAACAGTTCTTATACTTACCAAAGATAGCTTTCTTTTCCCAATAGGAGAAAGACTTGAATTATGCCTGTAACACTGCAACTCGACTATCTACATTCCCTCATCCTTCAAAAGTATTGTTTCCACTCTGGATGGGATATATATACCAGTCATAATGCTTCTTCCAAGAATCTTCCTAAATGATAGTTTTTATAGGAGGATCTTTAATTGATCCTTCCTGCAAAATGACTACCTCTAACAATATGTTAGAAAATGCTCAAATGAACTATAATATGCAATATGGTCCCAATCTTTCCATTCTTTTAAGCTAGACGATTCCTTTCAAAGCAACTTGATTATGTAGACTCTAATTTTTCTACTATCATATGCTTCCTTCTATGATGTCGTGGTTTTACAAAAACCAAGACTCTTCTAGAGAATGCAACAATGCATGCTATGCTACTTTGTACTTAATAAAAGAAAGACAAATTGCATAAAGGACCTGATAGAGATGGAGCTTCCTTTAATAGTAAATATCCTTCGGATCTTCTCCTTTCGACTTTTTCTCAAGTTCTCCCTTTTCCTCAGCGATGTGAGCTTCACTCCTTTCCTTCCTTTTGTTGTTCTTCTTGTTTGGACAATCTCTCTTAATATGTCCATACTCATTGCATCAAAAGCATTGAATCTTGGACAAATATTGTTTTCCGTTGGACTTCGAAAATTTCCCTTTCTTGTTCTTCTTGGACCTTGCAATAAAGGCTTGAGACTTTTCATTTGATTCTGTGTCATCCTTTGCCTTTATCCTAGTTTCTTTTAAGATACATTGAGCCCATAACTCATCAAAATGAGTAATATCTTTTTTTCGAGTAGATACTAGTTGCGAAACTGCTCCAGTTCGGTGGCAAAGCATTTAATACACAAATAGTCATTTCCGAATCGGAAACAACTTCCCCAAGCCCTTGCAATTGGTCTCTTATTTGAGAGATATTCATAAGATAAGTGGCCATGTCTTCATCCTTCAACTTCCTCATTCTATATAATTGATTCTTCAAGGATATCTTTTGACCTGATGTATTTATAGAGTACACTTTTACCAACTTATCATACACAGCTTTGGATATCTTCAAATCAACAACAAAGGGAAAAAGATGGTCCTTAATGAATTCAAATATGATCCTTTGTGCCCTCACTTCTCCCTTCTTGTATTTTCCTAACTCTTGAGTCTTCTCTTTGTCTGGTACAACAACTTCACTAATAACATATTTTATGACTTCATTTTCTGTTAGTGCCAAGTCAATCCTCTTCTTCCATGCTTGGAAGTTTGCTGATCCAAAGAGCTTGTTGCTTTCCTTACAAAGTGTAGCCATATGATCTATAGGTTGAGACATAGAAGGTAATATGATGCTTACTTGTCGACCAAGATTCCTCCTTCTTGATGATGTACCCAATTATCTTGATGCTTTCAAGACCTTCAAAGAGACTTCAAAGATGCCCTAGAATGATGACTTCTAGGACCCCTTCAGCAATTGTGTTTTCAAACTGCTTTTAATGAGAGAATGATGATCCCAAGGTTCTTTGATGCTTCCTCTTGTTTCAAGATGATGGAATGCACTAGAGAGCCTTCAATAAGAGCTTGATACTTCTTAAAATGGTGAGGTCTTCAATGAAATCTTGATGTAGTAATATTCCGTCTAGGCCAATAGGTCTTCTTGTTCTTTCCTTGTATCCTTTTGCAAATGATTCCCTTAGACAAACAATCCCTTCTTATGTCAACAAGATGATCACCAAGTTGCCTTCTCTTCTTCACCTTAGCTTTGTTATCATGTTGGAGAATCTACTAGGGAAACTTATTGAAACAATTCTTCTTATACTTGATAAAAGTTTGTGATCTTATATTAGCTTCTTTATATTCTTATTTATGTTCTCTTCATCAAACAGTTATCAAGAGCATGAACAATAAAGACAAATTACACAAGAAGTAGGCTCCAAGCTAGGGCAAGACCCCTCCAAGGGGAAAACCCAAAATAAATTCTTCTCTTCTTATAGAATTTGATTAAATGAGAAAACCAAGACCCAAAACCCTAGACCAAGTCCTCCTCCAAGCACCAAGTTAGCCTTTCAAGAATCTCTTCCAATTAGGTCAAAGATTAGGTCAAAGATCAACCAAGTCAACATGAGTAATATCTGCTTCAACCTGCTTCAAATCTTAAGTTCGGTCTGTAGCTCGCATCTGCAATCTCGACCCTTCTGCAGAAACCCTTCTGCAGAAACCCTAACACCACACGTGTGGGTAGAAGAGATCAAATTTAGGTCTCCTTCCTTCGTTTTAGCTTGCTCCTTTGATTTTCGACTTTTTGTCTTCAAGTCTTAACCTTCTTGCAACAATGTTTTGGACCTGCAATTAGGTCTACAATCTCTGCCCTGCAGCAACAACTTAAACCCTTGATTTTTCACACGTGTGAGAGAATATGACTAGAAAAATCAGAAATTCGGTTTCTTCTTAAGATGCTCCCTTCTCCTAGAGCTTCGCTCGTGCTTTCTTCTTATACCTTGCTTTAGATTGAACTTGTCTTGTTTGCAGGTTGAAGTGTGTGCTAAGGAGGTCGAAGCTGCTCTTATATATAACAACCTGAGGAGGTCGAATAACCTCTTCTAGGCCAACTTGTCATTGGCTGGGCCGACTTGTGCTTGTAGGCTTATATTGAATTTCTAGACTTAAAAAAATATTTTTTACATGTTACAATTTGCCCAATAGGGTCTTATACAAATGATAAAGATTCTTTTGACTTAAGATAATATTCTTTTGACTTGAAAACCCTAGAAGCATGAAGAACATGCTTGACCTAGTGGACCAACAAAATTGAGCAAGAAACCCGTTCTTAAAATAAGATTTATCTTTCCTCTTTTTCTTGTTGCATAAGATATACATAATGACATTAGTACATTGATAATTATGAAGACCGAAACTAGTTACATTTTCCAACAAAACCTTTTTTTCTGCAGAGACTTTGAAGAGTTAGAGCTAAATTCCAGATGAGTTGGCGAATAGCAAAGTCTCCTTATAACCAAATGTGCTTGCCTCCACTAGGCCATCACTTCTCACGCCATTTTCAATGTGACAGACTGCCTTGTACATTCTCCTAACCATTTATTCAAATTCATAATTATTATCACTGTAACTTACCTCCCTCGCCATTAAAACCATGTACTCCGAGTGTGTATACTGCTTCTTTGATATGCAAATAACGGTTCCCAACTTTCACCCACATTTATTAAGTGTTTGATCAAACATCCATCTATCCTAGACCTTGAATGTGATTACATGGGGAGGCCAAGTGTGTGCACAGACCCAAAACAGGGAGAATAGAGAAGCCGAAACATTGAAGAGAGAAATCGAGGGATCGAAAAATAATGTTGATGTTTGACATAAGGTTGTCGGACCGTCAACCAAATTATTCCTCCTTTAACACTATTTAAAGCTTTCAATACTTTTAAACTCTGATTTATGTTTGGGATTTTCATGGAAAAGGTTTATACTCAATGCTTCTTTTGTCCTAGGCCAATATACCTTGTTCTAAGGATACTCCTTTCTTTGCTAATGCATCCACCTTTGAGTTGAGATGTCTCTTGACATGATAGAACTCAACCACTTCAAACTTTGCTATTTGCAAGCCTTTGCAAAATTGAAGATTGAACTTGATTAGAATTCTCTTTGAGCTTCCATACCTGTTTGATGACTATCATCGAATCTCCAAACACCATTAATTGCCGAACTCACTTTGAAATAGCCAATTCTAACCCCTACCACAAGGCTAAAAATTTAGCTTGGTTATTAATAGCACTCCCCAAACCCCATCCGAATTGAATCTCTATTTCTTCATCGGGGCGTGTGATAACCCTTCTTACTCCTGCCTCCCTTGTAAGCTATGTTTATGAGTTCTAAGTATCTATATAAGGTATTAATTAAGTTATAAGTTACATAAGTTATGTGTGTGTGTATATATATATATATATATATATATATCAGTGTTATCGGGATTGGACTGAACCAGTTTGAACCGACCGGTACAACCGTTTTGAGGCAAAAACCGGTTCGAACTGGTGACTTGAACTGTTTTTGGTTGGTTCGGTATCGAACCAATTGGTTTTGTAATGGAACCAACCGGTTCGATATCAAATTGGTCATTTTCACTGAACCATCCAGTTCGGTACCAGTTCAGTAAAGCCATGTAGAATGCAACAAGTGGGGCTTGTTTTGCTTTTTTCTTTCTTTTAATTTTTGTTTTGGTTGGGCACTAGCGTACAGTAGGACCTAGGTGGCTAGTATTAAAGCCTATGGCCCTACTATTGCTATGCAATTCATGGTAATGTGACATTCTCCTTTATCTTTCATTTTCATCCATTTACTTAAATTTTTAACATTACCATGAAATGACTCAAGGTGTTTGAGAGTGGTTCCGACCTCATTGGATTTCATATGGAGAAAGTAGAATTTTAGATCTTAGTCAAAATCTAGCAGTCTTAACAGTTTTTCAAAATTTCAGGATTGGGGGGATTGTAATGTTTATATTGGATTTTGTCATGTATGAGGATATCAAACTAGCATTTAATCAAGATCACTAATCCCTCTATGTACCTTGATGTTAGTGGCATTGTTTGTTGAACTCCTCTATCGTGATCCTACTAAAAATGTACCCATCACTCAAACAAAATCTTGAATTGACATGCTAAGCATTTTTATCTTATTTTAATGCTTAGAGGGTGATATTGATGACGAAGATCCCAATATAGGAAAAGATATCGATGATACATATGTATTTGTTGTAGCATGATTTTTTTTGAATGCAAGAGGCCATCTCGTTCTTGTTTTTTGATGTATTTTCGGTTCAAATATGGATTGCACTCAGTGTTATTTTGGTTATGTGTACCCTTGTTCTATAAATGAGAACTTTTGCTTATTTGTGTATAAATGGTTTGAATTCATATGGATGCACATGAATATATGTGGTTTTATTTAAAATTTGAATATTTATGTGTTTTTGGTTGACCAGTTTTTTTGTCTGGATTTTGTACCAGTTTCCGTCTGGTTCTGACTAGTTCCTGGTCCAGGGGGTCTACCGATTCGATGACCGGTCCAATTCTGATATATATATATAGGGAGTCTCTTGAGATATCTTGTGTTGGTTTGAGTCCAAACTCAATTTCTTCCTTGTTCAATTATATATAAGTTGTGTTTTAATAATAACAATATTAATTATAAGTATCTATATAAGTTATATCCTAATTACGTTATATATTTATTTATTTTTATGTAGATTTTAATTTTAAAAGTTATAGAAATATGTTTATATTGTTTGTACCTGCCATTTCTTTGTTGTATCTAATTCCTAGTTTTTCAAAACACTGATGGATCTGTATTTGGATCCTGGTAACTTAAGACATAACCAAGTTGTCCTTGAGGGTACAGATGATGGTTTCTTTGGTTTGAAGTGTTCTATCTACTGCATGAACCTTGGATATGCTTGGTACATAGGATGTCATTGACAAGGGTTTTTGCCATAAACAGTTTCATATGGTGTTAATTTGGTCGCTTCAGGATAAGTGGTTTCGAACCATCGTTCGACAAGAGGAAGCCATTCTGTCCATTTGTGTGGCTTTTTAAAAGCAAAGCATCTCAGTTGGTTTTCTAAGCACTTGTTTACCACTTCCGTTTGACCTTTTGTTTGAGGATGATATGCAGTGTTCATATTCAACTGTGTACCTTGCAGTTAAAATAACTCCTACCAAAATTTGTTGGTGAATGTACCTACTTTTTCATCATCATTGTGTACCTTGGATGCTTCTCTTAGGCATAATTTTGTGCTTGAAAAATTGTGGGTAATGTTGACCACTCCGTGTCAACGACCCTATAGCAGTACACCCCTTTTTTCGCAAAAGGGATTTCATCATTCAAATCATCCAGGATTCGTCATCAGTCTTCAGTTTGTTAAAGATGTAAACCCATTTTGCATGTTTATAATATAAATGATATTAGTAAGACCATCATGTATGTAACAACCTAGGGAAACCTATTGTTTTTGTAACAATTTCTATGCTAAGAGGTTTTTCGTCTCATTGATTCATCTGTGTCTCTAGACACAAATGATCGATAGAGTTTTGCCCTCCAGCCTAACCCCAAAGCTAGGGTGGACTTTGTCCTCAAGATATTAGGTGAGTCCTAGTGATTTATATTGAGTCTTTGAAAAGTAATTTGGGAATAATCCTAGCTAATTGGCTAGATTATTTTATTACGAATTACTTGGTCTATCGCAAAATTTGGTATATATTTGAGGGTCTATAATGAACGGGTGTTCCCCCTTCATGGGTTAAATGTATTTATCTTATGTAAATAATATTTTAGCTATGGTGCTAAAATATTAGAGGGCCGGAAAAAATTAATAATCCCCTCATGTGTCAATTAATTAAATATTTTGGCAAAAACAAACGAGTCTATAAGTTAAGTCTTAGGGAAAATAAATTCTCCAAATTAAAAAATTCGTGGGTTCTAAAAGAATTAATTTTTGGAGGTCCTCCACCAAGGGAATATTGAAAATTTCAAGAGATTTTGGATCCTTGGGCCTCGGAGGTTAAGTTGAAGTCAATTTTTTTAGGAAATCAACTCAAAATAATTAATTTTGAGTTAATTAAAAATCAATTAAATGAAAAATTCGATTTTTTCTCAAAAAATAAATAATTTCGATTGTGATGATTAAAAGATAATTAAATCTTTATGAACAGTCGATATTACTTTGACAGGGATCGAGCCAGCTAGCCGTTGGAAAATTTAGATATAAATTAGAGGTCATTTGTCACATCAAAGAATTCGATCTTTGAGTTGTGTACTTGCTCTTGAAGCTCGCTTGTAATATTTTTTGGAATAATAATAACGCAAAGTCTTTGGGGTTTACATTGATGGTGTAATTATAATATTGTTTTTAATGTTCTGCTGAATATTATTTTTTATAAATTGCTAGCTAATAGCTTTCGCGGAATAAATCTATTGCATAGGTATCTTTCATAGGTTATTGGATTTAAAATAACATTATAATTTAATTGAATTAGCAAGTATCTTTAATTCTTGAAGATTACATTGTTATTTTACATCTCTATTAATTTGATAGTTTAATCTTAAGTGTGCAGAAATAATTTGTATTTAAAAATTGGGCGTTTGGGGAAGTCCTCGGCTGGACCAGCTGACTCCCCAGGCATAAGATCTGAAGAGCTTTCCTAATTTAAATCCCTAGACTTATCTTATGAATTTCCTCTTGCAGGGTCTTTTGGGCTAGTACCTTATTTTTAAAATTAATTATCTTTTATAAATTGTGCTCAATGGATAGATTTGGCTAGAAAGAGCTTATATCTATAGATCTGGGAGTGGAGTTGGACTCATACTCTTCAGATCTAGTATATTTTTAGTTTAATTGTATAGATCTGAATCAATTTTGGTAAAATAATTTTAAATTTCTAACCTTTGTTTGCAACTAGGGTTTTGTGGTTTTTTGGATTTTGTTTTAAATTTCAAATTTTGGGGTTTTTAGCATACTTGTAAATATTCTTTAGATTTATTTTGTAAATAATTTTTAGATTTCAAAATTGTAAATATTTATTTGATTTAAGTTTCAATTTTGTAGTTTAAATTTTTTTAATTAGATTTAACTTTTAATTTTCACTTGTAAAGTTTTTATCCCACTTTCAAAACTTGAAAATAGTTTCTCTAACTTGTGTCTATATATACTAACCTTTCACCTTGTATTTTCTATTGTCCAAATAATTTCGCTAACTCATTGAATTTCAAAAATTCCTTTTTGTATATATAATTTCTTGGGTTTTTATTTTATTTTTATTTTAAACTTATAAATTATTTGTAAATATATCCTAATCCTTTGTATTTTCTCTCTTGTATATAGTTATCTTAAAACTGTGATTTACTTATCAATGTTGTAATAAATTTATGAATAATTTTGTGAATAACCTTCTAACTCTTGCTAACTTAAGATCTAGGCATTAACACTTACATTTTTAACTTGCATCCTAATTTTCATCTCTCAACTCGTAGCGACATTATATGCTTCATTAATCTTGCAATTTTGGGCTTAAAGGTAATCTTACGTAGAATAACATTTCTCTCATTGAAGCATTGCATTGACATTTTGCATCTCATCTTACATTTAATCTTTATAACTAGAATTCTGGACTTACTTTATAATTACAAGCTTGATGTATTCTTTTGTAAATCATAATTACTTGCAAATTGTTCAGAAACTGTTTATTGCTCATATTTCTGGTTGTCGTGATATATCCTACTAACATTTTTCTTGCAGCACTGCTTATTTAGCAACTTGAAACTTTGCATATTTATGCAAGTGATATAATGTATTTTGAGCATTTTTCATTAGGCATTGGTCTTTATATGTTAGTTTTGCTATTGCCTCTATATCTTTAATTGCTTCATCTTGTTAAGACACACTTTGCGCATTTAATTAACGCACTTGCTTACTAATTCTAATTTAAGTCGCTTAGAGAGGTAGTGATCTTGCCCTGAGTCTCCTAGGACTTGTTGTTCCAACAAGTTTTCCCCTTGTCATCATCTTAAGGGACTAACCCCCTTGACTTAGCTAGGAGAGAGTCTAAACAGAGTGAGTAGGGATCAGAGTGACAACTTTACTCTGAGCGTTGCGCCCTAGTTGTACACTTTGGGCGACAACATTTTTTTGGCGCTGTTGCCGGGGAACCATTTATTGGACCTTGGCTTTGCGACATCAGTCTTAATCATATTCGTCTTCTCAATCTTTCATTATTTCTTATCTCACTAATCTTCTTATCAACCTGTTCGCTTTTCTTTTTGCACTTTAGCACCTAGACATTTCAGTTGGTTTCTTGTTTGGGTGGCGATTCCAATTATTTCATTTATTATTTCTTAGACAAGAAGCCCTTCCTAATATCCATCTGCTTCTTCCCGACTAACTTTTCGGTTCTTGCCTTTTGGATTTTAGAATTAGATTCATGTTCAAGTGGCGGCTCCACGTCTTTCTTTTCTTACAAGAATTTCTGCTAGAAGCTCGCTTCTTGTGGACCTCTTGTTTTTCTTGAACAAGGATCTCTTTTTCTAACATCCATCGACTCGTTTCCCCTTTAAGCATGTCATCATGGATGACTTGCATGCCTCGTGTCATTCTACTAACAATCTTCATGATATTCCAGAAATTGCCATTAATAAATTTCCTTTGTTCATGGGTAATGATGCAATCACTGCTGCAAAACATATCCTAAAGTTTACCCGTATGCTAATATATTGTGGACCTTCACGATATAATCATGAAGATGTCAAGATGCGGCTCTTTGTCCTTTCCTTGGAAGGTGATGCTAGAGATTGGTTTGGGAATTGTCCTGATAATTCTTTTGATTCTTTACAAGATATCATCGATGCTTTTAAAGATAGATATGGAGATCAAAGTGGCTCATCTTGTGCCCCTAGTACTATACAAAAGGATGAAAGTGATCCTGTAAAGAAACCAATTATCAAAGAAAGATTTAAAGAAAATGCGCCACATCAAAATATGTCATATTGTAGGCATTGTGACCATTCTCGTGATAAATCCACTTGTGTCGTTGCAAGACGAATCCGTGATAGTGGAAAAGCAGGGACAAGTTGTCAAATTTGTGTCGACAATGAAAGGGAAATTGATAAGCATCTTTTCAAGGAACTAAAGCAAATGGTTAAAGACGTGCAATTCAGTCAAACACAGTTGATGAAAAACATGGAACTTAATAAAGAAAAATTAATAGCAGATCACACCAAGGATATGAGGACCTTGTACACCAAATTAGAAAAACGTGATGAGGAGCTAAAAACCATGAAGGTCAATCACTTCGATCAAGTGACTGCCATGCAAAACCATTTGATCAGAATGGAAGCAAGTCATAAAGAAGAAATGAGTTCGATTCAAGTAAATTAAGTTAAGATAATAAAGAACATGGAAATCGGTTTTCGAGTAGGTTGTCAGCTATAGAAGAAAAACATGATGAGAAGGTAAAAATCATGAAAATTAATCACTCCGATCAGATAGTCACCATAGAAGAAAAGTGTGCTCAAGAGATGGAGGCTATGAGGTCCAATATCCATAATCATTTGATTGCCATAGAAGAAGATAATGACAAAGTAATAAAAGATATGGAAGCTGGTCAGATATGTCTTCAAAATAAGTTGTTGACCATGAAGGAAAGCCATGCCAAGGAAATCAGTGCTATGAAGGTAGAACACTCTAACTAGATGGATGCCATTAGAATTGAAAAGACCATTCTTTGGGATAAGCTACAAATGATGGAAAAAACATAGGTTCTGGGACTTCAACTCAGACCGAAGGAACCTGGGCAAGTGCAAAGGGTTTTTCACGATTCACAGATCTCCCAGTCCGCCGAAGAAAATGCCATCTCATCGCAAGGAGGTCATTTTTCCTATTAAGGACAGGTTGACTATGGTTACAAAGGAAGTTAAGAAAGACAAAGCTTACATGTCACCATTAACAGAGTATATTTAGAATAAGATTGGGCATATTGCAGATTCTTTAGATCTTTCGTCCAAACATCTTCAAGATCAAGACATGAAATCTATAGTGGTATCATTGTTGACCTCACAACCCACCCAGAAGAAGATCAAAAAGCAGAAAAGAAGGAGGAAGCGGTTTAATGTGTCTAATGGCCGAGAGTAGATCAATATTTAGAGTCCTACAATATTCAGGATCAGGCATGGCACATCTAAATATCAACCCACAAATCTACCTAAAAGTCAGTGATGCTTAGTATACACTATGTTGAAGACATTTGATACCATAGGGCATCCTTTGTATTGTATTTCTAACCCTACTCCTTGCTGTTTCTTTCTATAGTTTAAGTAGTTTTCATTTCAACATTTCATTTATGTTTTTAGATTAGATTTACATTTCATGTTAGTAGAATTGTTACTGGTTAACAGAGCTTCTGTTTCATGTATTTATTGTTATATGATGATTTTTGGATGGATGCTTCTTATACAAATTTGTGTGTTGCTTGGGTGCAGATTTTGGATTCTCACATTCCTTTGGTGAAGCAATGTGTCCCCAAGTAGAGCCAGAGGTTGACCATTCCGTGTTAACGACCCTATAGCATTACACCCCTTTTTTCGCAAAAGGGATTTCATCATTCATATCATCCAAGATTCGTCATAAGTCTTCAGTTTGTTAAAGATGTAAACCCATTCTGCATGTTTATAATAATGATTTTAGTAAGACCTTCATGTATGTAACAACCTAGGTAAACCTATTGTTTTGGTTACAATTTTTATCGTAGGAGGTTTTTCGTTTCACTGATTCATCTGTGTCTCTAGACACAAATGATCGGCAAAGTTTTTCCCTCCAGACTCACCCCAAAGCTGGGGTGGATTTTGTCGTCAAGATATTAGGTGAGTCCCATTGACAACCGAAGTGGCACCTGATGATTATATGAAGACTCCATGCCCATGGATGTACCAAAGGACAGTTGTACCATTAGATATCATCAGAGTACCAGAGTTTTTAAACTCTTGTACCCAGATTCCATACCTTGTGGGGAATTGTAATAAGTGATGCTATTAATGATGAATTTTGAATCTGTAACAGACCTAAGTAGCTTGGGACCTTGCCAAGAAGTGAGTATTACTTTGGAAGTTTTTTTTCACTTGGTTAAATATCATCTTCCTACTAGGACTTAATAATTAATTGAGTTTTTTCCTCCAAATTTACCCCAAAGCCAGAGTACAGTGTTGGATAGGGTACCCCTAGGTTGAAGTTTTTGTAAAGAATCTGCGTTTTGAGGAGCGGAGCGTGCTGCGCGCAGATGTTTTAGAGTCTTAGGGGCTTAGGGGTGGGTCAAAGTCCCTTATTTTGTAAAGGGAAGGGAATATTTTGAGTACTTTGAGCTCCGCCCATGGTTTTCAAACCATGGTATTGTAAAAGAATTAGCTATATAAAGAGCCATCGTAGTGAGTCCAAGGAGATATAATGCATATGGATGTAATGCTAGATCTGAATTAGAGTCTATATTCTGTTGTTTTGTGCGAAAGGGAAGGCTCCTGCAGTTGAGTGTGCGGAGACCTTAGAAAGTCTGTAGCTGAGTGCGTAGACCCCTGCAGCTGTGTGCGTAGACCCCTGCAGCTGTGTGCGCGGAGACCTTAGAAAGTTTGCAGCTGAGTGCGTAGACCCCTGCAGCTGTGTGCGCAGGGCAAAAAGTATTGTATTGAGAAGATCTGAACTAATAATAGAAGGCTTTGAAGACAGATTTGTGTTCTTTGCTTATATGTTTGCTTTATCTATGTTTTGAGCTTATCTGTGCTAGATTAGGGTTTATATCTGTATTTGCATTGTGAAGTCATGGATATGGTTTAATATGATGATTAATGCATGATAAAGTAGAATCTTGTAGTGCGCAAGCTAGTTAAGTAGAATGGTTGAACATCGTCTGTATATTAAGCATATTGGTTCTGTGAAGCTCTGAATAAGTTTTAAGTGAAGATAAGCCCTAAAGCCACACTCCATAGTCCCTCTGGATGTAGAAACCTGGTTCTAGCATTCCCTCATATTGCCTTGGGTGAGACTTCGGTCTGCGCAGCAGATTGTTGCCGAAAGGGCTGGTAATAGAGGGTTTTGTTGGTTCGCACAACCATCTCTGACCCTGGGTCTAGGCCGTATCAAGCCAACAAATGGTTCTGTTGTCGGCATTAGGATCTAAAGACTAAGGGATATGTGGATGTGGCATCTGACTAGAAAAGAAATTCAAGATTGGTTATCTCTGAAAGAGCGAGAATTTGCGGTACTAGAAAACAGAAATCCGCGCTTGTCAACTGAAAAGTGGTTACAAAAGTATATTTTACATATCAACACGAGATCTTTTTCTCATCATTCGCTAACGAGCTGCATGAGTGGCTATCAAGAGTAGCTGAGACTAAGACCTCTTCTAAGCACGAAAAACCTACTACGTGGAACCCAAAGCTAATTAAGCGACTCAAGGAGACTGATAACAAGATCTCAAGGGATGTTGATTATTGGATCGATATTATTCTTGGAGGCTTTATTATTGAGTTCGCGATTGATACATAGGTGTACTAAAGTGAAACCGAGCACAACTTTTTCAAGGGTCTGCGAGGTAAGTACTTAAACTCTTTAAGCTGTGGATTAAGATGCTGTTATATGAGAAGGGTTTACTACGTATGCAATTAGATTTATGTTTGGGGGACGTAAATCTGGAGCTACGCGAAGTGGTAAGAGATTCAAGGTAGATCGTGACAACTATATTGACACCGAGTAGAGTCCCTTGTTCTGATTTTAGAACGATGAAGAAGAAAGCAACCTTTCAACCCCTAGAAGTGCATCGCAATCAGACTTTGGAGATCATCAAGGCACCTCTGGGATTCCCCAACCTGCCATTCCCATCACACCTCATCCCCATCTCCATATTGTCCCTCCACCTCCACCTCCACCTCCACCTCCACCTCCACCTTCCTCGTTTAACATGGCTCAGATAGCGACAATGCTTGTTTTTAAGGTCAAGGATTAGAGGATCCCGAGCAATTTTGGTTTGTTGCAGAAGCATTATGGAGATTGCAGCAAGTCACTAATGAGGAGATGAAGAAAGCTCAGCTTGTTATAGCGCTGCAAGAAAGAGCACTGTCGTGGTATATGAAGTACTCCGTGACGCATAAGAATCCTATGTTGGATCAATGTTAACTTTGGGCAACTAGGTCCAAACTCCATGTTGCACTGCTCATATGACGATGGTCATATTTTTGTTGGATTCCTCTTTCGGAGAGGTGCAAGATTGATCCAAAGATCATCTTGATCAGATGAGCAGAACATTGATTTTGAATTTATTTTCCACATGTGCCAGATCCGCTAGATTTATCCCACATGCCTAAGAGATGTGTCACACACCCTCATTTGGAGAGATTTGGAGGTCATTTTCTCATTATCTCATCACACATTCTCTCTTTGTGATCTGATTGGTTCAATAGCCTTTGGAGGCCTTTCTCTTCTCACACGTGTGGAGCGAAGTTGTTGTTTTTTGCGCTGATCTATTTAGGGCTTTTCTGCTGCAGCATTGACCAGCATTGACCGTGGTCAACCCTTTGTCGTTTGACCTCAATCTTTTGCAGAAATTCTGATTTTAGGAGGTTGTACAGCTGGGCACTAAATCGAGGAATTCTGGGTTGTTTGACCAAAGTTCTAGTTTGCTGCATTGACTTTTTTGAAGCTGACCGCGTTGAATTTTTTGCGCTGTCCCTGGTTTGACTTTTGTTGACTTGTGATGAGCTGCCTTTGAGGGTTGTGGGTGTGACACATGAAATTGCTGGCTGACCGAGAAAGACTTTGTTGGTTGAAGCATCTAGCTGACCACCATAACACAACAATATCTCATATCTTTGCTGGACATAAGGAATTGTAAATCTGACCTATATTTGGCTTGTCTTCTATTGATCTATTATTGTGTTCTATCAGCAGTTTACTTTCAATTTTATGTGATTGCTATCTTGTATTGGGCCTATGAAAGATTGAAGTAAAAGTGCATCAAGCATAGAACACCATTGCTATCTAAATTTAACATGGTATCAGAGTTGAGGTGAAGACAAAGTCCAAGAGTCCAAGCTGGTGTTAGAAGCTACCTCTGAAGGAAGAAATCCTATCAAGGATAATTGGCCTCCTCAACCTACAAGGGTTTAAAGGCTGATGATAAATTGAATGATAAGTCTGATTATCATGCATGGAAGATGTCCTTGGATTTGGTGCTAGAAGATCAAGATGTCATGGACTATGTACAGGAGAATATTCAAGAGCCTCCATCAAATGCAACTGCTGCCACGAAGACGAAGTATAGAGAATTGGAAATCAAAGCAAAGATGATTATTCGGGATTCTATTCATAAGCCCTTAGTTACTTACATTTCTGAGCTGAAGATGTCTAAGGAGATGTATGATAAGTTGGTGAGCATGTTCAAGGTTAACAATGCTAATCAAATCCTCTTCTTCAAGAATCAATTGAAGAATATCAAGAAGGGTAAGGATGAATTTATTCAATCCTATTTTATGAGGCTCACTGAAATTAGGAATAACCTCCTAGCTATTGGGGAAGAAATATCTGATCGAGAGATGGTTCTTATTGCACTTGGAGGTCTCCCCCGTGATTGGCATGTATTCAATACCACTATTCTCAATAATAATGTGATTCCTGATTTTGATGAAATATTGACGAGATGGATTCAAGAGGAAACAAGAATGATGGAGTATGCCTCTAATGGTAATGGAAGCGATCCTACTGCCTTCGCCGCTCATGCAAAGAAGAAGAACCATGGTGGCTCGAGAAATCAAAACCATGGTAGAGCGGGGCCCAAAGGAAGGGAAGATGTTACACTTGTAACAAAACTAGTCATTATGTAAGAGAGTGCCCCAATAGAAGGGACTCTCCCAGGGATGATGACAACAACTCCTCGAGAAGGAATGGAAAGAACAATAGGTTCCAAGGAAAAAGGAAGGCTCCCTTTGATCGTAGTGGAAATGGGCAATCTTTCAAGAGGTCAAGAAATTCCAGGTACGATGAGTCTAATGTTGTTGATAATAAGAGAAATGATTTTATTCTTGTATCTGCCCTCTCTGCTGCATCTCCACCCGACACCCTAGATGTCTGGTTAATTGATAGTGGTGCTTCAAGGCACCTCACTTTTTATAAAGAAGCCCTTTCTGATTTGGTTGAGAAGGATACTAATCTGGAAATTATCCTTGGAGATAATGCCACTTATCCTGTGAAAGGGACAGGGATTGTGACCCTCCATTTATCTCAAGGTCAAGTCATCCGATTACAAAATGTGTTGTATGTACTTGATTTGAAGAAGAACCTTGTGTCCATTTCAACAATGGAAGACAAAGGGTTCAAGGTGGCATTCGTTGATGGAAAGGTACTTATCTGGAAGAAGAACTTCAAGGAAGCTCTTTCTATTGGTTTTAGAGTTGATACACTCTACCACGTCGGAGGAAGTCCATTGGGGGTTATGACATGTGATACAACTCTTCAAGCATAGTTATGGCACCAGAGGTTTGCTCACCTTCATTACAAAGCCCTTCCCTAAGCAAGGAAGGTGGTGACAGGGATGCCCGAATTTAGAGATGATCATGAAGGTATTTGTTAGGGTTGTGCCGAAGGGAAGCATACAAGGGGACCATTTCCCTCAAGTGTCACAAAGACAACTGATATTTTGCAGTCGATACATTCTGACTTAATTGTTATGCTACTTGTGACATCCTTGGGAGGATGTTCCTATTACGTGAATTTTCAAATGACTTCTCCCGCAAGACCTAGATATATTTTTTGAAGAAGAAGGACGAAGCATTCAAATGGTTCCGTACCTTCAAGGCCTTGGTGGAAAATCAAATCGAGAAGAAAATTAAAGTTTTGAGGATCGACAATGGGACCAAGTACAAGTCAAATGAGTTTAATGACTTTTGTAGAGAAGCTGGCATTAACAGGGAGACCACAACTGCGTACACTCCTGAGGAAAATGGTGTTGCTGAAAGAAAGAACAGGACCATTGTGGAAGCTACCCGCGCCATGCAATGTGACCAAGGTCTTTCGAAGTTTCTATGGGGAGAAGCTATGAACACTACTGTGTATGTTCAAAATAGATGCCCGCATTGCGCTTTGGACTACAAAACTCCCGAAGAAGTCTTCTTTGGTAAGAAACTTGATGTTTCTCATTTTAGAGTTTTTTGTTGTCCTGTTTACTTTCATGTGCCAAAAGAAAAGAGAAGCAAGCTGGATGCTTCTGGAAAGAAGGGAATGTTTGTGGGCTACAGTGAAACTTCGAAGGCATATAGAATCTATGTGCCTAGTCAAAGAGAAGTGGAGATATGCCACGATGTCACCTTCGATGAAGATGCTGCCCTCAAGAAAGTAAGAAATCTTCCTAGCTCCAAGGAAGACAAAGAAGATGAAGAAGCAGGGAAGTTGGAAGAGCCAAAGGATGACCTGATGCCCGATGTTGAAGGACCTATGGATCCCATTGATCCACCTCCTTCAAATAAGAGAAGACCCTCATGGCTTAGGGATACTCTCGAAGATGCCGAGAGACATATTGCCCCAAGGGGGACATTCCGTGAAAGCAAGAAGCCGAAGAGATACCAAGGGTATCTAGCAGCCATGAGTACGATAGTACAATATGATCTTGAAACATTTGAAGAAGCCGTAAAGCATCAAGTTTGGAAGGATGCTATGCACAAAGAATATGAGTCCATTATGAAGAATGGTGTTTGGGAAGTGGTCCCAAGACCGGAGGACAAATCTGTTGTCACCTCGAAATGGATCTATAAGATTAAGCATGGATCTGATGGAAGTGCTGAAAAGTACAAGGCAAGATTCGTTGCCCGATGCTTCTCTCAAAAAGAAGGCATAGATTATGATGATATATTTGCACCTATGGTCCGCTATACCACGATCCGATCTATTATTGCCCTTGCTGCTATGCAAGGATGGAGTCTACATCAGATGGATGTGAAGACCGCTTTCCTGCATGGATCTATAAAGGAAGAGGTGTATGTGGAGCAACCTCTGGGGTTCGAAGTCCAAGATAGAGACACCCATGTATGCAGGTTGAAGAAAGCCCTCTATGGGTTGAAGCAAGCCTCTAGGGATTGGTACGAGAAGATAGATAGCTACTTGACGAAGCTGGGCTTCACTCGAAGTAATGCTGATCCGAACCTTTATTTTAAGGTTGATAGAGAAAGGCCTCTCATTTTGGTTCAATATGTGGACGATTTCTTCCTGACAGGTGCTGACCCTCTCATTCATCAGTATAAGAGGCAGCTAGCTTTCGAGTTTGAGATGAAATACCTAGGACTAATGCACTACTTCCTAGGCTTGGAGGTTTGGCAGAGGCCAGGCAGGATTTTCCTTTCTCAAGAAAAATATGTCGTGAAGCTGCTGGAGAGATTTGGTATGGTGGATTGTAAGTCTGTGTCGACACCGATAAAACTCAACTTTAGGAAGTTGAGTGGCAATGCTGCTGGGCCCGTGCTAGCGAATCATACCGAGTATCGACAACTCGTAGGGGCCCTGATGTTCTTAGTGAACTCCTGTTCGGACATATGTTTTGCAGTGAACACTTTGAATCAACATATGGTTGAACCTCATCACATTCACTGGATTGGTGCCAAGAATCTGTTGAGATATCTTCGGGGCACAATCAACCATGGGCTGAGATACATTGCCGAAAGTTTGAGACTCCATGGATATACTGATGCCGATTGGGTTGGCAGTGTGGTGGATCGCAAGAGCACATCTAGATGTTGCTTCACCTTGGGTCTTGCTTCGATATCTTGGATGAGCATGAAGCAGAAGTCGGTGGCTTTGAGCACTGCTGAGGTCGAATACATTGCAGCGAGTATGGCCTGTTGTGAAGATCTTTGGTTGCGAAAGCTCTTCAATGAGCTGTTCTAGCATGTGCTAGATACCACCATTATCCTTTGTGATAACCATAGTGGGATTCGTCTTTCTGAGAATCCCGTGTTCCACGATCGATCCAAGCATATTGATATTAGGAACCACTTTATTTGGGATATGGTACAACGAGGCGCCACAAGGCTCGATCATATAGGAACTGATGAGCAAGTCGCAAATATTCTCATGAAGCCCCTAGGGAAGGTTAAGGTCAAGTTCCTAACCTTCCGTGAGAAGCTTGGAATCGTGAAAGACCCTATTCTAAGGGTCTTGCTTGAGTTGGACTATGAACTTTGGGAGCTCCAGGGGGCTTGGGGATAGCTTCTTGGAGCTATAAGCACTAACGGGGCTAGGGTTGCCGAACCTTGTGGTGCTTCTGCCCCACCGTTATGATATTGACTTGGTTCGTCTCTCTCTGATCTATGCCCCGCATGCATCCTACCCATGGAGTTTCAGACTCATGGGAAGTACCTATCATTTGGCCAATGAGGCGAGAAATGTGGATAGAGACCATAGCAAGACCGATGGACGCATCGGAGATTGCCGTACTCTCTATTTCTAGGATGGCACGTGTCGAACACCTTGATCTGGGATAAAGTATGATGAGGTTTTATCCTCTAAACTGACTTCGCGTCAGTAAACTAACTTCGAGTTAGTATGAAATTCTTTTTGAGTCTGAGAGAGGTTTTTACCTCTAAAGCTGACTTCGGGTCAATTGTGTGTGATGTCTTTGTAACTCACCTTTTGTTCTAAAATAAAGAGCCAACAAAGCAAGTTACGACGGGTTGACGCACAATGTTTGGGTTGGTACATGATGGATGGCACTTGTGGACAGATGGAGTTCTCCCTAGTTGAGAGGGAGTGTTAATTTTGGGCAACTAGGTCCAAACACCATGTTGCACTGCTCATATGACGATGGTCATATTTTTGTTGGATTCCTCTTTCGGAGAGGTATAAGATTGATCTAAAGATCAATTTGATTAGATGAGTAGAACATTGATTTTGAATTTATTTTCCACATGTGCAAGGTCGGTGAGATTTATCCCACTTGCCTAAGAGATGTGTCACACACCCTCATTGATGGATATAAATTGGAGAGACTTGGAGGTCATTTTCTCATCATCTCATCACACATTCTCTCTTTGTGATCTAATTGGTTCGATAGCCTTTGGAGGCCTTTCTCTTCTCACACGTGTGGAGCGAAATCGCTGTTTTTTGCGTTGATCTGTTTAGGGCTTGCTGCTATTTTCTATGTTGATATGTTTAGGGCTTTTCTATTGTAGCGTTGACCAACGTTGATTGTGGTCAACCCTTGGTCGTTTGACCTCAATCTTCTGCAAAAATTCTGATTTTAGGAGGTCATACAGCTGGGCACTAAAATTGAGGAATTCCGAGCTGTTTGACCGAAGCCGTAGTTTGCTGCATTGACTTTTTTGAAGCTGCATGCGTTGTCTTTTTTGCACTATCCCTAGTTTGACTTGCGTTGACTTGTGATGAGCTGTCTTCGAGGGTTGTGGGTGACACATGAAAGTGTTGGCTGATCGAGAAAGACTTTGCTATTTGAAGCATCCTGCTGATCGCCGTAACGCAACAATATCTCATATCTTTGTTGGACATAAGGAATTGTAAATCTGATCTATATTTGGCTTGTCTTCTATTGATCTATTATTGTGTTTTATCAACATTTTACTTTCAAGTTTATGTGATTGCTATCTTGTATTGGGCCTATGAAAGATTGAAGTAAAAGTGCATCAAGCATAGAACACCATTGTTATCTAAATTTAACAATTAGACTAAGGCAACAATGAATGCCAAATTTAAAAAGCCAAAGTCGTAGTCCTAATGTATTACAGAGATAAAAGAAATCAATCAATTGGTAACTGAATCTGCGTGGGAGGTAGATCAAAGATTCAAGATGCTGCTAAGCCAAATAAACTTCCAGATCCACGACGAACAACACAAAGAGTGGTTTATAGCTGCACTATTACCTCATCTCAGACTGCCATTATCATAGCAAAAGATCACAACCCAAGCCGAAGCATTGGAGATTGCAATGAAGCTAGAAGCTTCGCTGGTAGCAGATACCCATATAGGGGTTTAGCAGATCCAGACCCAGTTGGCGAGCTTACATATGGAGTTGTAAGACTTGAAGAAGGGAAAAGAAGTGCAGACTGACATGAGATCAGAAGTTTGGTGTATCAAATGTAAAGCAGAAGGTCACTATAAAGATCAATGCCTGATATTTAGAGATTACATCAACAATTGAGGACCTAACCCGTTGAGCCCAACCACAAGTGTATGGTGTGAATTATGTAAAGTATCAGGCCAACACCCCATAGAACGCTGTCATATGGTGCAAAAGAATGTGCAAACACCAAAGCAATTATTTTGTAATTTCTGTAGCTCGGTGGGACATGATGACAGGAACTGTCGCAGCTATGATTTGATGATGCAAAAGACTCATGGGGCGTACAGAATGCAAGATGGAGGTCGTGAAGATCATGGTTCACCTACAACGCGTGGAGGATTCCGTGGCAGAGGTCGAGGACGAGGAGGAGGCGCTGGGCGAGGTCGAGGACAAATTATATGTTATAATTGCGGTCAGCTTGGAAATTTTTCCAGAATCCAGCTGCCATCTCGTGTAAGTATTGTAGAGCATTCGATCATGAGATAGAAGATTGTCCTGTGTTGTTGGCTAAAATGCAGGAAAATTGAAATCAATAGCCTGCACAGAACTTGCAAATGATGAGGGCTGAGCCGCGCAAAGAAGATAGATGTGTTAACATCAAGATTACTTGGGAGCGGGAGCGCTATTTTTAGAAGCTCCCGTTCTAGGAGCGTTTCGGGGAGCGTTTTTTTATAATATATATATTTTTTATTTTGATGCACATATATCAACAAAAGCATGTAGAATGATGAATTAGATATAAAACATAAAAACATAGATTGAACCATGTAAGATCAATCATCTAGAAGTTATAATCTTCTATTTAAAAGATTATGTTTCTAATCTAGAAGTTAGAAACATACAACATATTGACTCTTGAGTCTCATGATTCATCAATCTCAAAGTTTCAAGCATTCAAAATTCAATATATAACATTTATCATCATCGATTCATTGATCACCATAGTTGTACTTGCAAGCTAAGTGTAACATTTACAACAAATAATATTTAGCATGAAATGAAATGTGATAAAATGAAACGAAATGAAACAACTTTCAAATTTCATGAAGCATCATATTCATAATTCATAATGAGTTATAAACTTTTAACAACCAACTTCAAAGTTTCAAACTTCAAACTTAAATTGTCATATATTGTTTACAAAAAATATCATAATAAATATGAAAGAGTCAAGTTTCAACAGTTATAAAAAGATAAAAACTACTAGAAACTAGAAAAGACTAGTAAATCTATTTTATCTATTGGTTGGCCTCTTGCCACGAGAAATGTCTAATTTTTGAAATTTTAGCAGATAGTGGTAATGGTGGTCTTCTAAGGTTGGCCTTAATGCTTGTTGACATTGTCTTCCCTTAGAAAATATAATTAAATTATTGTGAATAAATTCTTTAGAAAAGTTAAAGGGTGTTTGTAAAGATGTAAGAATGAAGAATAATTTCTCTGGAAACGTTAAAGGGTATTTGTAAAGATGTAAGAATGAAGAGAAGATACTTTATGTCAGACAACCACTTAAAGATAATGATCCAATAAAATATTCACACAAATTCCCAAGATGTAACCCAAAAGAAAATGAAAAAGCTCTAACTTGTGGTTTGTCTTGGATGAAATAATGTGCAAATTGTCAACCATAGAAATCTAGATGGTTGTAAAGATTTAAAAATCTTTAAAACGATGGCGTATTAGTAAACACTGAACACATATTGAGAAAATGACATGATACATCTAGTTTTTGGAACACTTCTAACAAAATATCATCCTAAAAGATATAGTGAGATACTATAATGTTCGGATCACATTAGGCAACTTAAACTAGGGCTTTGATTTTGATATCATTGTGCAAGAAGCCACATGCTTTTTTCTTTGATGACCGCTTAAGAAAAAAAAATGGGATCTTGCCTAATAAACTATAATAGAGTTAAAATCTTAGAGTTGTAAGTCAGTCCCCAGGGGGAATGGGATCTGCACTTTAGCTGACTGCTTAGGTATTCGACATGTCCAACATGTGGAGAACACGTAGAATGTGTTGCTAAGGAATAAATTAATTTCTTTTAAGAAAATGGGAAATTCAACCGAGAAGGCATGTCATTAATTATCCAAAGTTTAATCAATTTCATTTTCATCAACTTGTTACCCACTTTGCCATTAAGGTCATAAAATCTCTAAGAAACAGTAGATGGGAAAATACACAAGCCCCCATCTCATGCAAGCAATGTGGCCATGACCTAAAAGGGTAGAGGCATTGATGAAACATCAACAAAATTTCTGTCATCCATCACTGTCTCCAATAAGATGGCATATCTTGATTGCAAAGGACTTTCAACCTGGTTTCAATGTGAGAAAGGAGTAGGTGCAAGGAATTAACAATAGTACGAAGAATGATTTAATAATATTTAGGTCCTTTTTATAGTGGAGAGAAATTGTTTGTTGAATTAAACACTGAGTTTCAAAGGGTCATATATTCTACTTATAATAGCTACAACACAATGGGTCTTAAAGCTAAGCTTTTGTTTTTATTCCTTAATGAAAATTAGCCTTTACTCATATCTTGACAGTTGATCCTTGCATAAAACGAATATGATGTATGCTTTTCAACTAGTTTGAACAAAATCCATTCCACTTTATGGTAGGAAATTTTGTCTCAAGATTGTTAAGGAATATACCTTTCCTGGGTTTATAGTAAAATAATGGCCATTACCAAATGGAATTGTATCATAATATGTTAAAAAATAGTTGATACACAAATTAAATTGACAATATAGTTAGGTTGGAAAGTGGGTGATTTAAGCAAATGGAGAGCAAGTAATTTCATTTAGAACCAAGTCTTTAAGCAAAAAAAACGCTCCCGAAAATGCTCCCTCCCTAAAAAAATGCTCCCTTCCTAAAAAAAATGCTGCCTAAAACACTCCTTCCCTTAAAAAAAAACGCTCCCTAAATTGCTTCCTCCCTAAAAAATGCTCCCTAAAGCGCTCCCTAAAATGCACCCTGAAAACTAGGGAGCATTTTCGGGAGCGTGCTCCCGATGCTCTCCCAAAACGCTCCCACTCGGAGCGCGAATTGGGAGCGGGTTCGAGAGGGGGTGGGGACGCTCGCCCGCAACCCTGATTAACATAGTAACAAGGAGCAACGCAGCTACAAGCGAAGACAAAGAAGGAAAAAAACATATGGAGGATACATGGGTTCGGAAGGCTGGAGAAAAGAATCCTCGGTTCAATGTGCAGTGAGAAAGGGAAACCTTGATGGAAGCGAAGAAGAATTTTATGAGCCCTGGAACTTCGACATCGACAGCGCAAACACAACTAATCCCGCAGAAGAATAAATCCAAGGAGGTTACTGTGTTGAAGGAATTTGATCCGACCATTCTGAAATCATTTCTGCAAACCTGTATGCAACTGCTAAGCGATCAAAAGCTGTAGAAAGATTGCAAGAGTTGATTAACAACTGCACTGGAAAAGAGAAACCGCAACCTGAACAACGCCTAGTAAATAAAGTATACAAAAATAAGAAGAGAACTGACAGGGAAATGCGGTTAACTGCGCAGATAGGAGATTACGAGATGGATTAAGTAATTCTTGATTTAGGATTAGATGCAAATGTGTTGCCAAAGCAAACATGGGAATGAATGGGGCGACCAAAGCTGCAATGGTCACCAATTCAGCGGAGAATGGCCAATCAACATAAAATTATTCCTATGGTTCGATTGCAGGGTATTGTTGTAGACATTGATGGAGTAAGTGTGTTGACAGATTTTGAAGTCATTGAGATTGTGGACGACAACAATCCGTACCCTACGTTACTTGGATTCGATTGAGCTTATGATATGGATGCCATAATCAATCTGAAGAGTAGAAAGATGGTATTTGAGAAGAATGGCACAAGGGTCGTTTTTCCTTTGGACCCCTCGGAAGCAGAGCGATATACAGAACCAATCCATAATGAGTATGGTGATGCAAATATTGACAACATCTCTAAGTTAACTGCGCAGGACAAAGATTGGATCAGCCCCACTACAGATGGGAGGATAAGCTGGGACATGGATAACTCATGTGTTTCAAACCCTGACGAAGAAATGGAGAATTGGCAGAATCAATTGCATGAAGTATCTACCAATCGATGTCACAAAATTACCAGATCACTTCGCTGCATTGCATCAGAGGTACGTGACTTGCTCTATTATGATGGAACTGGATATGTTAATTTGTTTCTTGATATATTTGAAGAAGCAGTACCTGAAGAACAAAGGTTTCAAGCTCTAGATGTCGTGCTGAGATCTACACCTGCTAGATGGTGGGGTACACATAAGGGAAACATTAGAAGTTGGGGAGAATACAACAGATTTATGCAGCTCATATTTGGTCAAGTAAATACTAGACTTGAAGGGAAATATGATGGCAAGGATGATCCTAGAGGACATATCTACTAATGTAATACCATGTGGGGCGAAGATCCAACACCATAATGGGTACATACCTTCGTTCACACATTAGATGTGGTACCTATGAAGTGGTATCTTGAAACAGAACTGCGCTATGGAACAACGAGCTAGGCGGACATGGTTGAAGGATTTTTACTAACTTTAAGTTTTGAAGATGACTTTCATTACATAGATGCAGGTCTTCAAGCAATTAGATCAAAGGTTTTCAGGACCACAACTGCGATAACCTGGACATCGCCTGATTGGGACGCGCAGTTGGAGCAGGTAGTAGAATGTTATAATATGACCGCGGAAGAGGCCGAGGAAGATTCACACAATGTTAATATTCCAGAATCATAAGGACAACACTAGGTTGCTGGGCCATAACCTACGATGCTTGACACAACGCAGCTGGTAAGAACACAAAAGGTGAATATAGGGACAAAAGAGGAACTGAAGTTCGCCCGTATTGGAGATTATTGGGATGCAGATATAGTTAGCAAGGGTGCAAAATTGTTACATGAATATTAGGAGCTGTTTCCCACAAAGTTCTCTAAACTAAAGGGAATAGTAGGGGACATTGGAGTAATGAGGATCAACCTGAAGCCAGATGTGAAGCCTATGAAATAACGCCCATATAGACTGAACCCCAAATATAAGGAAAAAGTGAAGGAAGAATGGAATAAGATGCTTAAGGCTGGAATAATTGAACTTGTGGAAGAATCAGAATGGGTAAGTCCCATGGTTGTCCAAGAGAAGAAACAAAAAGGTGAAATTACAATATGTGTTGATTTAAGGAAGCTAAATGATGCATGTGTGCATGACCCATTCCCTACCCCGTTTACAGATGAAGTTTTGGAGAATGTTGGAGGGAAGGAAACCGACTCTTTTATAGATGGGGTTTCAAGGTATCATTAGATTAGAATTGCACCTGAAGACATGAGTAAAACTACTTTTTCCACCGAATGGGGATCTTTTCAATATACAGTAATGCCTTTTGGCTTAAAGAATGCTCCAACAATATTCTCTAGAGTAGTAGTTGCTGCTTTTAAGGAGTATATAGACAAGTTCTTAGAGGTATATTTTGATGATTGGACAGTCTTTGGAATGCTGAAGAAACATATTGCGAACTTAAGGCTGATGTTGGACACATGCAGGCAGTATCAAATATCGCTGAACTTGAAGAAATGTATCTTTTCTGTACCTTTCGGTATACTATTGGGGCATGTCATTTATAAACAGGGATTGAATGTAGACCCCATGAAGATTGTCGTGATTGTGAACCTAGAAGCGCCTAAGTCCGTAAAGCAACTGTGCACAACGTTGGGGCATACAGGCTATTATAGGAAGTTTGTAAAGGCCTATGCACAAATAACTGTGTCGATGGAGAAATTGCTAAAAAAGGAAGCTACGTACGATTGGGATGATGAATGTCAAAAGAGCTTCGATGTGCTAAAGGAGAAGATGGTAACTGCGACAATTCTAATTTTTCCAGATTGGAATAAGGAATTCCATGTGCTTGTGGATGCTAAGGCCGAAAGGAATTATTGCACGACAGAGCACGAAGGATTGGCTATGGTATATGCGCTGCCTAAATTCAGGCATTACTTCTTGGGAGGTCACTTCAAAATGTTCATGGATCATTTTGCGCTGAAATACTTGGTGAACAAGCCTGTGTTGGGGGGTAAGATCTGCAGATGGCTATCGCTGTTCCAGGAGTATGATTTTGAAGTAATAGTTAAGCCAGGACATTTGAATGCAAGACCAGATCATCTGTCCAAGATTGAGACAGGGGAATAACCGACGAACATTGACGAGGGGCTACCTGATGCGCAACTTTTCGTGATAAAGGTTGCAGATGCTCACTTCGCAGACATTATCTACGTTTTGTCTACTGGAGTAGCCCCTACGGAGTATATTACGCATCAGAAGAAAGAGCTTAGTTAAGCCAATTGATTTTTCTTTGATTGTGGGACATTTATATAAGATGGGGCCGGATGAGATACTGCGCAGGTATGTTCCTGAGCATGAAAGACAACATTTTCCTAGATGCACATGGCAGAGTTGCTGGGGGGACACTATGCGGGCAAGGCCACTACGCAGAAGATTTTGAGGGCTGGAATATGGTGGCCCAGGGTGCATAAAGATTCAAGGGAATATTACAGTGCTTGCGGTGTCTGTTAGAGGACCGAAAGACTATAGCGGAGGGATGAAATGGCATTGCATCCTCAAGTCACCTTGCAGGCATTCGATAACTGGGCTATCGACTTTGTGGGACTGATTGATCCACCAGGAAAAAAGACAAGTGTGCGGTACATCATCACTGCGATAGATTATCTCACAAGGTGGGCTGAGGCAAAGCCGATGAAGAATTGTAGCACGGACACAACTGCGAAATTTATTTTTGAACATATTTTGTCAAGGTTTGGTTGCCCGAAGATCTTGATTTGTGACAGAGGTTCACATTTTTTGAATAACACCATTGAAGCATTGACAAAGGAGTTTCGAATGCAAATGGAACGGTCGAAGCTTTTAACAAAATTCTCGAGAATGCTCTGACTAAGGTGTGCAACATCAACAGGGATGATTGGGATTTGAGAATTCCTGCAGTATTATGGGCATACAAGACTACCTGTAAGAAGTTGACAGGTCAGACTCCGTTTAGATTGGTGTATGGACAGGAAGCGGTGATGCCAATGGAGTATATTGTGCCTAGTCTCCTAATCGCAGCAGTTACAGATATGGCAGACAAGGATATTATGGAGGAAAGATTGGAACAACTTCTCGCACTAGAAGAAGATCGGTTCATCCCTGGATTTCACCAACAGGTGCAGAAGGAGAGGGAAAAGGCTTGGAATGACCGACATATTAAGCAGAAGACTTTAAAAAATGGAGACTTAGTTCTTTTGTATCACAGTAAGTTCGTGAAGTTCCTTGGTAAGCTACAGATGCATTGGTTAGGTCCATACATCGTCAGGAATATCATGAATGGTGGCGCAGTTCAGCTCGCGTAGCTGAATGGCGAGTTGTTTCCTGGACGTGTCAATGGTAGTAGATTAAAGTTATACAGGGACGACTTCGTATTGGGGCTTCACATTGACTTGGTTAGGCCCATACATCATCAGGCATATCACAAATGGTGGCGCAGTTCAGCTCGCGTAGCTGAATGGCGAGTTGTTTCCTGGACGTGTCAATGGTAGTAGATTAAAGTTATATAGGGACGACTTCGTCCCTGGGGCTTCACATTGACTATATGGCTGGAGCATAGTGTTAGTGCTACACGCAATTGAAAGAGAGCATAGGACTATAAACTACTCTGCCGAAGAAAGGCTTCGTCGAAGAGGAAATGCTGCGTGGTATGCAGGAAGCTGGCGTAGTTGGAGGGAACCGAGCTACATGCGGCAGAACTACGACACAAAGGAGGTTCTAACGAAGTTCATCCAGAATAGGACTGTTGGAGCAGGAATAGTTGATTTGATAGGAACCTTGTCGTTAAAAGGCACGGGAGGGATGCATTTAATGAGCATATATGGGCGAATCCACTGCCAAATACGCATTTATGAGGCGAATCTGAAGGGGATCATGGAGTTTAAATTTCAAATTTGTTATAAATTTGGCATCTCGCTCCACATTTGGACACTTTGCGCTCTGAGAATTAGACTTGTGCTTTTTCGCCAGAGAGAGAGTCGAGCATTCCGCTGCATGTCAGATTACAGTTTCGAAGCACTTAAGGAGGCATTGATTAAGGCAGGATTGGGGCACACAATGATTGCTATGCCACCAGCAAATATAACAGGGCTGAGATCCCCAGAAAACATATCGTTGCAGGAGAAATGCAACCTAAGAAGCCGAAGAAGCCCGCAGTTCGAATGTCACCCAGGAAGAAAATTCCCAAAGAATAGTGGACTAAGGCGACATAGGATAGGCAAAAGCAGCGAGTTGAGGTTGAGGAATCCGAAGAAGAAGAAGTTCTGCCTGAGGGATTCGAAGACATCGATGCGGAGGATGTGGAACCTGTCTCTAGGTTGCCACTGAATATACCCCGCCAAGAAAGCCGACAAATGTGAAGCCCGCGAAGGACCGAGACAGTCAAATTTAAAATATTTACGCCCTTGCTCCCTGATGAAGTGCCGGTCAAAGGAGATCTATTGGCAAAGGTACCATAATTGCGCATGGAAGACTGGGATTTCAATGATCCCAACAAATATCCTCAGTTCGAGCTGAGCATTTACCTACTCTCGGTTTATTATGAAGATGGCAGAGTGACAAGGGTAGAGCCACTTAGGTGGGCGGCATGACTTTAGCATGCGGGGTTGCTGAACATGCTCTATGTTCCACACTTTGGGCACAACAACATCAACACAATTTGTGTGGGCCAGTTGCTGGCCCTCATACATGATGATTGTTTTTGGTTGGGGGAAAGAGTCCCTGTTAATGAGATGTTAGTTCGGAGGATAATTGTGCTTCCATGTTAGGGTTTGGACCCTGCTGACGCATTTTTCGGAAACGATCAGGACAAGAAGTTGGCCAACAAGATGAAGCAATACTTTGGCCTCACAAAGGGATCCTGGGGGTATGTTATTAACTCAATTAAGGATAAGTCGATGCGCTTTGCTGCACATATTCTGGTAGGAAGATCATGCGGAAGTGCCGCGCAGAGGAAGTATCAACGGTTGTATTGTCTTTGGCTGCACAATGCAGCGAAGGAGTCCAGTTCAACTAGGTTGGGTACTTATGCAAAGAGTTTCTAGATGATTGCAGAAAAGATTAGGAGGAAGGCAAGCAATTCCACTATGCATGGCTATTGCTCCTAATTGCGCTAATGGCGTGGAAAGAGCCCGATGAGTCAAGGTTCTCCATTGTGGACCCGAACATCTGCAAGGCTGCGCGGTACACCTCGCTTTGGCATTCAAAGGAACCCACACGTGCAATGGAGAATAAGTTCTTTTGGGTAGGTTTTGAGATGAGTTTGCGCACGGTGATCAGTTAGAAGCCAAGGCTATCACCAAGTTTGTTCAAAGAATATCGCGAGATTGTTGAGTTTAAGGCAGATTTTTACCATGTACATATCTGCGCGAAGAAGGACCTTGCAGAGGTATGGTACGAGCTTCTGTACTTAGTGACCGAAGATGACATCGACCAAATTGTCAGTCAGTGGCCAAGTGACTGGTTAGTTCCTTACATAGAGGACGACACCAGTGGCGCGAAGAAAGGTACCTCAGGTACGCAAATTGGCAAGAAAACCAGGAAGCAACCCAAGAAGGTCACCTTTGAAACCAATAAGGAGGTTGAGAAAGAGGTAGAACCAGAGACATAGAAGGATGATCAGGAGACAGGAGGAGGCGATGAGCAGGGTGGCGCCGATGCGTTTGTAGATCCAGTAGGCCCCACCCCCCCTACATCCTCAAGAGGCGATAGAAACTCAGTACAGGAGGTGCACGAAAAAAGATGAAATCAGATAAGTCTACTGGCACAGAGTCGATGGTCCTCACTGAGGGGGACTTCGATGAGATTGGCGATACTGTTCGACATGTCACCGAGCATCTTTGGGGAAATATTGAGGACTAATACAAAGGTGTATTGGCAGAGGTCCACAAGGGCCTTAATGAATTGTAGGTACATACGAGCACAGTTCAAGCGAGCATAGCCCGGGCGAGCGTGTTTCAAGCGAGCGGGGCACCAATAAGTGTGAGTACAGCAAGCTCGGAGCTGGCAATCATTACTGATATTTGAGCTCTGCAGATCCCTACATTTCGACACTGCCGAGGATCAAGCGCATGCATGGCACTCGCAGAATACCAGATTGAACCTCGCTGTGCTCCCTTTAAAAGCGTTGCATGACTTGCACAAGGGCGTTACAGACGAATTGCAGATCTATGAGCAACACGCCCTATTAGTTATCCAAGACGTCAAGCAGGAGAGGAAGTGGATGGCAGAGGAAAAGTAGCACGCCGTGCAGGAACGAGATGAGCAAGCTGCGCATAGGCAGAAGTTGGAGGAAGCCATCAACAAGGCTTGCAACGAACTGCCTGATCTATAGATTCAAGGTGCAATAGTGCCAGAAGAAAAGCTTGAAAAGCTAGTGATGGCAGTCAAGGACTCCAAGGCTGAAGTTGACAAGGTCAAGCTTGACCTTCAAATGCAGATTGTTGAGTTGTAGATGAGATCGCAACCCGCTACGCCACCAGAGGTTCGAGAGCAACGTGAAGCAAATATTAAAGCTGCCATTCTAATTTTTTATTTTATTTTATTTATTTATTTATTTTAATTTTTAATTTTTTATTGTGGTTCACGAATCCATGTGCTCGCACACATGAACCCAGTTACATCCACGGTCTTAAAATCTTGAGTAGACCCTCTCAAGGGGATCTATCGTCAGCCTTATACGCGAGGCCTAACCCCGTGGGCATTAAGGAGATTCGATCCTGTGACCTCCCCAACGGGCAAAGTACTTAACAGCGAGGACTCAACCAATTGAGCTAACCCTTGGGGCTAGCTGCCATTGCTAATATTGAAACCACAGTTCAATATTGTAGCAAAATAGTTGAGGATGTTATGGAGTTCTGGGCCTCATTGCAGCAGGACACTCAGGTGCAGAAGATCGAAGCAGAAATTTGTGAAATGTCAGAACAATTTTATCACATCAAGGTTACAACGTGGACCTTGGCACCAACACAACGGTATGCCCATCTCTAAGAGGACAAGTTTTTGTAAGGACAAATTGATGAGCTGCGAAGAAAGGAACAGATTGTCACTGCCAGAATGTAGCTGTGGGAAGCGGAAGCTAGTCAGCTGCCGCACACTGTGGATACCTAGCTAACAACGCTACGCTAGACACAGAAGGAAGTTTCTCAGAAGACAGTAGGGCCAACCACAAAGATGCTGCTGACTAAAGTGCGTGAAGCAGAGAAGCAGTGCTCTGCGACAATCTAGCCACGGAAGGATGCATTGAGAAACATCAAAGCGAAGACTCAGGGCGCACCGACTGAGTGACACGGGACGAGTCACATCTTTGTGTTGGGGCCCTGTTGGACAGGGTGCCACTAGGTCGAAGTTTTTGTAAAGAATCCGCATTTTGAGGAGCGCAGATGTTTTAGAGTCTTAGGAGCTTTGAGGAGGGTCAAAGTCCCTTATTTTGTAGAGGGAAGTGAATATTTTGAGTACTTTTGAGCTCCAGCCATGGTTTTCAGACCATGGTATTGTAAAATAATTAGCTATATAAGGAGCCATCGTAGTGAGTCTAAGGAGATAGAATGCATATGGATGTAATGCTAGATCTGAATTAGAGTCCGTTTTCTATTGTTTTGTGCGAAAGGGAAGGCTCCTGCAGCTGAGTGCGTGGAGACCTTAGAAAGTCTGTAGCTGAGTGTGCAGACCCCTGCAACTGTGCAGAGGGTGGAAAGTATTGTATTGAGAAGATTTGAACTAATAATAGAAGACTTTGAAGACATATTTGTGTTCTTTGCTTATATGTTTGCTTTATATATTTTTGAGCTTATCTGTGCTAGATCAGGGTTTATATTTGTATTTGCATTGCGAAGTCATGAATATGGTTTAATATGATGATTAATGCATAATAAAGTAGAATCGCGCAGTGCGCAATCTAGTTAATGGTTTCCATCGTCTGTATATTAAGCATATTAGTTCTGTGAAACTCTGAATAAGTCTTAAGTGAAGATAAGCCCTAAGGCCATCCTCCATAGTCCCTTTGGATGCAGAAACCTGGTTATAGCATCCCCTAATATTGCCTCGGGTGAGACTTCGATTTGCGCAGTAGATCGTTGCCGAAAGGGTCAGTAATAAAGGGTTTTGTTGGTTCGTGCAACCATCTCTAAACCTGGGTCTAGGCCCCATCAAGCCAACATACAGCTTGATGGTGGGGCCTTGGGTGAGTCCTAGTGCTTACAATCAATGTATATTACCATACTAGATCACAACAAAAAATTTCGTGGAATTTGGTTAGGTCTAGGTAGTCATTTTTTTATTTTTTAGATTTCCCGCAGGTCAAAAATTATAATAAAAATTGTAATTGAATTGTAATAAGTGTTGTCTAGAGAAGTTGTATGAGGTATGAGTAATCAAAATTACACCTCTCACCCTCAACTTTCTATTGTGACACACTTTGAGGGGTTAAAAATATGTTTTGAACTCTCAAAACCCACTTTTCCTAAGTTTAGTGGGAAATCTGGCAATTAATTAAGCCAGAAATTAAATAGACGGAGAAAAATAAATATCCACACATGCTAAATGTTGTGAAAATGAGGTGGGAAATTATGGAGGAGTTAAAGTGAAGTTCCAAGGTGATGTGGACTCCTCAAATCAAGGAGAGGACATGCTCAAATAAAATCAAATTTCTGGCATTAAATGAGAAAGTTGCTTACTTGGAAATTCAAATTTGTGAAATTAATGCACATTTGGGAGGATTTGCCAGAATATTTGGTGGAGTTTTTGTGGGAAATTGTCCCCACATGGATTACCACTCATCTACACTTGTCATTCCATCATAAAATTCGAATTTGGCATATAAGGGAAGAAGAAAATGATGTCCAATTGCCAAAAATCGATTTTTGCACTTGGCATTGGAGCTCCACTTATCAAATTCGAATTTTCCTTGTTCTCTTCCCTCTCATCACTCTGCATTTGGTTCTTCATTGGAATTTGCTCCCATTCTCTTATATAAGTGAGCCTTGGGCTCTCATTTGTGATATTGTTACTAGTTATTGTGCTTGTAGAAACGCTACTGCCTTGTACACTTTCAGAAATATCTATAAAGACTTTGAAGTTTCATTCATGAGGTGTTTCTCCTTTTGGAGTGTGATGAATTGTTGATCATTGGTATAATTCCTTTTACTCATGCTTTGATCTAATTTATTTCCATATGCTCTTGTAGATTTGTTGATATAGAGCTATCTTACATTGACATTTGATTTAGAAGTATGCTCTAGGTATAGAATGCTCTAGTTGGTTTCAAATAAATCTCTAGAGTTTCTTATCATTGTTTATTGCTAAGTTTATATGGTACTAATTCTTGATTGAAGTTTTGTAGAGGGAACATCTTGTTGGGATCAAAGAAGCGTGTTGGGGGAAGTCTTTGGAGAGACCAACCCACTCTTGATACATTCTCAAAGGAGCTCTCATTTGTTCTTTGAGCCTTCATAGTTTTATCTTACAAAGGGATTTTGCAGGGGTTTTGGGACATAGCTTGTACACGAGCCAAGTACTTCTAAATTTAAATATCTTTTAAAACATTGTACTTCATTGCTTTCATTTGCTATCTAATGGCTTATAGATGACTAAGCAAAGAGGAGAATTTATTCAAACTATTTGGTTTAGCCCTTTGTAAATTGTTGTGCATTATTTTGTAATTTTATCTATCTAATATTTGGTTGGTCTAGTAACCCTCTTTCTCTAGCTTGTTTTCTTGTAGCAAATTGCGGGATTCACTTTCAAGAAATTAATGAGGAAGATAGTTCTCACTCCTTTGGCCGTGGGGATAGAAGAAGCTTAGCTTCTGTTCTTCTATTGTAAAACCTGAATTCTTTTGAGTCTTTTATTTTAGAAATTCTCATCGAGGAAAAGTCTATGGTCTCAAATTTTCATTTGTAAAGACTTTCCTTGTGTTAGATGAGGCCTCATGGTCATTTCCCTCTTGTAAAGCTAATAAAATTTCTGATATTGGGAGCATGGGTTTTACCCATTGGCATCCCTAGCTCTCCACATTTTGGGGAGGGCTTGTGTTTTGAGTTATTAATTTTTTCTCATTTAAATGCATCTCATTTTAATTGGATAATTAACACAACCATGCATTTCACTCATTTAGCTTGAAATATTGTTCGAATTCCACTAATTCTTCACCATTGATTACATTCTACATCTTAAGTTTTAGTGCATCAATTACTTGGGCAATTTCACTTTACAAAGCAGTCTTTCATTTTATTTCAAGCTAATATAAACTCTATTTATTTTGCAAAGTTAATTGAATACAAATCTTGTGTTTACTTTTCACAAGTATTGTCATTTACTTTACATGCAATTCAATCTCTCATATTTCTCAAATTTTATTTGCTTTTGGGTATATCACAAATTTATTGTAAGGCAAAGCAAATACGTACATGTTTATGCAATTTTGTGTCTAAAGTATCTCCATTATTTATTTAACATTTGCAAATTTACTTGCATGTCATAGTAGGCATATTAACTTAGTTGCACATTTAAAATTAACCTTCAAGCATAAGCTTGGTTGATATAAATTATAGGGAAAAAGACTTTCTTTGAAAGTTCTTCCATTTGATACGAAGTGAGCAAAAAACGTGTGACCCTGCAATTATGAAGGTGGCTTGTCCCCTTGTAGGAACGAAGACACTCTCTGGCTCGTAAGACTCAGGGGACGGGTATCGTTAATGACACCCCCGTGTCCTTGACCCCTCTTTCTTACAGTTACCCCAATTTTTACCCCTTGGTAAGAGCATAAGAGGAAGACTTCTCACCTAGATTAGGCATTTTAGATTAAAAGTAACCAAGGTTAATTGCATCCAAATCTGGTGTAATTGCATCTCATACTAATACACCTCATGGTTTTACTTGCAATTGTTTATTCTACTTGCCATTGTTGAAATTGAATATTTGTTGTGGCAAACATTATTTTATCTACATTTTGCAATTAGAACACTAGTTGTTTTCCCTTTTGCAAGATATCCTTAAAAACATCCATATATCTTGTATTGTGCTAGCATTTTCTTGTTTCGTTTTCAGGATTATTTATGCTTTCCATTTGAAAGCATTTGATCTATTTTAAGCAAATATCTTTTATTTCTTGAGCAATACTTTAAAAGGCACTTGTCTTTCATATGCTTATGCTTATCTCACGTGTTAACGGTTAATGGTTATTTCATTTCATATTGCTCACATCATATTTGCTTGTAATCTTAAAAGGTAATCCATTTCACTTTAACATTATCCTAAAAACCTCACATCTTTTAACTTAGTTCTCCATTTAGGGACCACCCCCCATAGCTAACCTAAGAGATAGCTTAAACAGAGAGAGTTGGGATTAAATTGACAACCTCTTCTTCGAGTTCCTTACCACCAACCACACCTTGTGGGGTCAAATTCTTTTCTTACTAACTTGTAGGTAGGTGTAGGCGGCAAGGTCAACAAGTCCTAGTGTTTTTTATCCAGTCTTTGTAAAAGTAATTTGGGAATAATCTTAGCTAATTGGTGAGATTATTTTGTTATGAATTACTTGGTCTACTAAATCATATTTTGAGTCGCAGAATTGGGTATATATTTGAGGGTCTATAACGAACGGGTGTTTCCCCTTCATGGGTTAAATGTATTTATCTTATGTAAATAATATTTCAGTCATTGTGCTAAAATATTAGAGGGTCGGAAAAAATTAATAATCCTCTCATGTGTCAATTAACTAAATATTTTGGCAAAAATAAACTAAAAATCCTAAAGCTAGAAAATTAATTATTTTGAGTCAAAGTTAAGTCTTAGGAAAAATAATTTTTCCAAATTAAAAAATCGTGGGTTCTAGAAGAATTAATTTTTGGAGGTCCTACACCAAGGGAATATTGAAAATTTCAAGAGATTTTGGACCCTTTGGCCTTGGTGGTTAAGTCAAAGTCAATTTTTTGAGAAAATTAACTCAAAATAATTAATTTTGAGTTAATTAAAAATCAATTAAATGAAAAATTGGATTTTTTCTCAAAAAATAAATAATTTCGACGATGATGATTAAAAGATAAGTAAATCTTTATGAATGGTCGAGATTACTTTGACGGGGATCAAGACAGTTACCCGTTGGAAAATTTAGCTATAAATTAGAGGTCATTTGTCACATCAAAGAATCCGATCTTTGAGTTGTGTACTTGCTCTTGAAGCTCTCTTGTAATCTTTTCTGGAATAATAATAACACAAAGTCTTTGGGGTTTACATTGATGTTGGTGTTCCTCTCCTGCATCTTATGGTAATATTGTTTTTAATGTTTTGCTGAATATTATTTTTTATAAGTTGTTGGTTAATGGCTTTCGTGGAATAATCTATTGCATTGGTATCTTGCATAGGTTATTGGATTTAAAATAACATTATAATTTAATTGAATTAGCAGGTATCTCTACTTCTTGAAGATTACATTGTTATTTTACATCTCTATTAATTTGACAGTTTAATCTTAAATGTGTAGAAATCATTTGTATTTATAAATTGGGCGTTTGGGGAAGTCCTCAACTGGACCAACTGACTCTCAATGCATAAGATTTGAAGAGCCTTCTTGATTTAAATCCCTTGACTTATCTTACAAATGTCCTCTTGTAGGGTCTTTGGGGTCAGTACCTTATTTTGAAAACTAATTATCTTTTATAAATTGTGCTCAATAGATAGATCTAGCTAGAAAGAGCTTATATCTACAGATCTGGGAGCGCAGTTGGACTAATACTCCCCAGATCTAGTAGATTTGTAGTTTAATTGTATAGATCTGAATCAATATTGGTAAAATAATTTTAAATTTCTATCCTTTGTTTGCAATTGGGGTTTTGGGGTTTTTTGGATTTTGTTTTAAATTTTAAATTTTGTGGTTTTTAGAATACTTGTAAATATTCTTTAGATTTAATTTGTAATTAATTTTTAGATTTCAAAATTGTAAATATTTATTTGATTTAAGTTTTAATTTTGTAGTTTAATTTTTTTTAATTAGATTTAACTTTTAATTTTGAGTTGTAAAGTTTTTGTCTCACATTCAAAACTTGAAAATAGTTTCTCTAACTTTTGTCTATATATACTAACATTTCACCTTGTATTTTCTATTATGCAAATAATTTCGCTAACTCATTGCATTTTAATATTCCTTTTTGTATATATAATTTTTTGGGTTTTTATTTTATTTTTATTTTAAACTTGTAAATTATTTTTTGGTTAGCCCTTATACTTACATTTTATTTTAAATTGAAAATATATCCTAACCCTTTGTTTTTTTTCTTTATTTTGTATGTAATCATCTTAAAGCTTTGATTTACTTATGAACGTTGTAATAAATTTATGAATAATTTTGTGCATAACCTTCTAACTCTTGTTAACTTAAGATCTAGGCATTAACACTTGCATTTTTTAACTTGCATCCTAATTTTCATCTCTTAACTTGCATCAACATTATATGCTTCATTAATCTTGCAATTTTGGGCTTAAAGGTAATCATAAGTAGAATATCATTTCTCTCATTGAAGCACTGCATTGACATTTTGCATCTCATCTTACATTTAATCATTATAACTAGAATTATGGGTTTACTCTATAATCACAAGCTTGTTGTATTCTTTTGTAAATCATAATTACTTGCAAATTGTTCATAAACTGTTTATTGCTCATATTTCTGGTTGTCGTGATCTATCCTACTAACATATTTCTTGTAGCACTGCTTATTTAGCAACTTGAAACTTTGCATATTAATACAAGTGATATAACATATTTTGAGCATTGTTCATTACACATTTGTCTATATCTGTTAATTTTTCTATTGCCTCAATATTTTTAATTGCTTCATCTCGTTAAGACACTGTTCATTTAATTAACGCACTTGCTTACTAATTCTAATTTGAGTTGCTTAGAGAGGTAGTGATCTTGCCCTGAGTCTCCTAGGACTTGTTGTTCCAACAAGTTTTCCCCTTGTCATCATCTTAAGGGACTATCCCTATTGACTTAGCTAAGAGAGAGTCTAAACGGAATGAGTAGGGATCAGAGTGACAACCCTTACTCTGAGTGTTGTGCCCTAGGTGTACACTTTGGGCGACAACATTTTTTGGCACCGTTGCCGGGGAACCATTTATTGGACTTTGGATTTGCAACATTTGTCTTAATCATCTTCGTCTTCTTAATATTTCATCATATCTTATCCGTCAAGCACCACATTTTTTGGCGCTTTGATATCTCACTAATCTTCTTATTAGCATGTTTGCTTCTCTGTTTGCACTTTAGCACCTGGAAATTTTGGTTGGTTTCCTATTTGGGTGGCGATTCCACTTATTTCATTTATTATTTTTCAGACAAGAAGCCCTCCCTAATATCCATTTGCTTCTTCCCAACTAACTTTTCGGTTCTTTCCTTTTGGATTTTAGAATTAGATTCATGTTCAAGTGGCGACTCCACTTCTTTCATTTCTTAGAAGAATTTTTGCTAGAAGCTCACTTCTTGTGGACCTTTTGTTTTTCTTGAACACAGATCTCTCTCTGACATCCATCGACTGCTTTCCCCTTTAAGCAGGTCATCATGGATGACGTGCTTTCCCCGTGTCATTTTACTAACAATTTTCATGATATTCCAGAAATTGCTAATAATAAATTGCCTTTGTTCACAGGTAATGTTGCAATCACTCTTGCAAAACATATCTTAAAGTTTAGTCGTTGTATGCTAATATATTGTGGACCTTCACGATATAATCATGAAGATGCGACTCTTTGTCCTTTCCTTGGAAGGTGATGCTAGAGATTGGTTTTGCAATTGTCCTGATAATTCTTTCGATTCTTTACAAGACATCATCGATGCTTTTAAAGATAGATATGGAGATCAAAGTGGCTCATCTTGTGCCCCTACTACTATACAAAAGGATGAAATTGATCCTGTAAAGAACCCAATTATCAAAGAAAGATTTCAAGAAAGTGTGCCATATCAAAATATGTCATATTGCAAGCATTGTGACCATTCTCATGATAAATCCACTTGTGTCGTTGCAAGGCGAATCCACAATAGTGGAAAAGTAGGGACAAGTTGTCAAATCTGTGTCGACAATGAAAGGGAAAATGATAAGCATCTTATCAAGGAACTAAAGCAAATGGTTAAAGACGTGCAATTCAGTCAAACACAGTTGATGAAAAACATGGAACTTAATCAAGATAAATTAATAGCAGATCACGCTAAGGATATGAGGACCTTGTACACCAAATTAGAAAAACGTGATGAGGTGCTAGAAACCATGAAGGTCAATCACTTCGATCAAGTGACCGCCATGCAAAATCATTTGATCACTATGGAAGCAAGTCATAAAGAAGAAATGAGTTCGATTCAAGTAAATTATGATAAGATAATAAAGGACATGGAAATTGGTTTTTAGAGCAGGTTGTCAGCTATAGAAGAAAAACATGACAATGAGGTAAAAATCTTGAAAATTAATCACTTCGATCAGATAGTCACCATAGAAGAAAAGTGTGCTCAAGAGATGGAGGCTATGAGGTCCAATATCCAGAATCATTTGATTGCCATAAAAGAAGATAATGACAAAGTAATAAAAGATATGGAAGCTGGTCAGATATGTCTTCAGAACAAGTTGTTGACCATGGAGGAAAGCCATGCCACAGAAATCGCTGCTATGAAGGTAGAACACCCTAACCAGATGGATGCCATCAGAACTGAAAAGACCACTCTTTAGGATAAGCTGCAAATGATGGAAAAGGCACAGGTTTCGGGGCTTTTGCTCAGACTGAAGGAACCTCGGGGCAAGCACAAAGGGTTTTTCACGACTCACAGATCTCCCAGTCCACCGAAGCAATTCCCATGTCATTGCAAGGAGGTCACTTTTCCCATTAATGACAGGTTGATTATGGTTACAAAGGAAGTTAAGAAATACCAAGCTTACATGTCACCATTAAAAGAGTATATTCACAATAAGATTGGGCATACTTCAAATTCTTCAGTTCTTTCGTCCAAACATCATTAAGATCAAGACAAGAAATCTATAGTGGTATCATTGTTGACTTCACAGCCCACCTAGAAGAAGATAAAAAAAATAGAAAAGAAGAAGGAAGCGGTTTGATGCGTCCGATGGCCGAGAGTAGATCAATATTTAGAGTCCTACAATATGCAAGGATCGGGCATGGCACATCTGAAAAGAAACCCACAACTCTACCTAAAAGTTGATAGATCCTCAATATATACTACGTTGAAGACATCTGATGCCATAGGGCATCCTCTGTATTGTATTTCTAACCCTACTCCTTGTTGTTTCTTTCTATAGTTAAAATAGTTTTCATTTCAACATTTCATTTACGTTTTTAGATTACATTTACATTTCATGTTAGTGAATTGTTATTGGTTAACGAAGCTTCTATTTCACGTATTTAATGTTATATGATGATTTTTGGATGGAAGCTACTTATATGAATTTGTGTGTTGCTTGGGTGTAGATTCTGGATTCTCACATTCCTTTAGTGAAGCATTGTGTCCCCAAGTAGAGCCAGATGTTGACCACTCCATGTCAACAACCCTATAGCAGTACACCCCTTTTTTCACAAAAGGGATTTCATCATTCAGATCACCCAAGATTCGTCATCAGCCTTTAGTTTGTTAAAGATGTAAACCCATTCTGCATGTTTATAGTATAAATAATCTTAGTAAGACCATCATGTATGTAACAATCTAGGTAAATCTATTGTTTTGGTAACGATTTCTATCATAGGAGATTTTTTGTCTCACTGATTCTTTTGTGTCTCTAGACACAAATGATCAAGAGTTTTTCCCTTCAGCCTCACCCCAAAGCTAGGGTGGATTTTGTCGTCAAGATATTAAGTGAGTCTTAGTGTTTTTTATCGAGTCTTTGTAAAAGTAATTTGGGAATAATCCTAGCTAATTCACTAGATTATTTTATTACAAATTACTTGGTCTACTAAATCATATTTTAAGTCGCAAAATTGAGTAGATATCTGAGGGTCTATAACGAACGAGTGTTCGCCCTTCATGGGTTAAATGTATTTATCTTATGTAAATAATATTTTAGCCATGGGTCTAAAAGATTAGAGGGTTGGAAAAAATTATTAATCTCCTCATGTGTCAATTAATTAAATATTTTGGAAAAAATAAACTAAAAATCATGAGCCAAAAATTTAATTAATTTGAGTCTAAGTTAAGTCTTAGGAAAAATAAATTCTCGAAATTAAAAAATTCGTGGATTCTAGAAGAATTAATTTTTGGAGGTCCTCCACCAAGAGAATATTGAAAATTTCAAGAGATTTTGGACCATTAGACCTTGGTGGTTAAGTCAAAGTCAAATTTTTGAGGAAATTAACTCAAAATAATTAATTTTGAGTTAATTAAAAATCAATTAAATGAAAAATTCGTTTTTTTCTCAAAAAATAAATAATTTCGACGGTGATGATTAAAAGATAATTAAATCTTTATGAAAGATCGAGATTACTTTGACGGGGATCAAGTCAACTAGCCGTTGGAGAATTTAGCTATAAATTAGAGGTCATTTGTCACATCAAAGAATTTGATCTTTGAGTCGTCTACTTGCTCTTGGAGATCTCTTGTAATCTTTTTTGGAATAATAATAACACAAAGTCTTTGGGGTTTACATTGATGGTGGTGTTCCTCTCCTGCATGATGCATCTTATGGTAATATTGTTTTTAATGTTCTGTTGAATATTATTTTTTATAAGTTGTTGGTTAATAGCTTTCGTGGAATAATCTATTGCACAAGTATCTTGCATAGGTTTTTGGATTTAAATAACATCATAATTTAATTGAATTAGTAGGTATCTCTAATTCTTGAAGACTACATTGTTATTTTACATCTCTATTAATCTGACAGTTTAATCTAAGTGTGTAGAAATCATTTGTATTTAAAAATTGGGCATTTGGGGAAGTCCTCGGCTGGACCACCTGACTCCTAAGGCATAAGATTTGAAGAGCCTTCCTGATTTAAATCCCTAGACTTATCTTACGAATTTCCTTTGCAGGGTCTTTGGGGCTAGTACCTCAATTTTAAAATTAATTTTTTATAAATTGTGCTCAATAGATAGATCTGGCTAGAAAGAGCTTATATCTACAAATCTGGGAGCAGAGTTGGACTTATACTCCTCAAGTCTAGTAGATTTGTAGTTTAATTGTATAGATCTAAATTAATTTTGGTAAAATAATTTTAAATTTCTAACCTTTGTTTGCAACTGGGTTTTGGGGTTTTTTGGATTTTGTTTTAAATTTTAAATTTTGGGGTTTTTAGCATACTTGTAAATATTATTTAGATTTATTTTATAAATAATTTTTAGATATCAAAACTTCAAATATTTATTTGATTTATGTTTTAATTTTGTAGTTTAAATTTTTTTAATTAGATTTAGCTTTTAATGTTCACTTGTAAAGTTTTTATTCCACATTCAAAACTTGAAAATAGTTTTTCTAACTTGTGTCTATATACACTAACCTTTCACCTTGTATTTTCTACTATGCAAATAATTACATTTACTCATTGCATTTTAAAATTCCTTTTTGCATATATAATTTTTTGGTTTTTTATTTTATTTTTATTTTAAACTAGTAAATTATTTTTTGGTTAGCCCTTATACTTACATTTTATTTTAATTTGTAATTATATCCTAACCTTTTGTATTTTTTCTTTCTTTTGTATATAATTATCTTAAAGCTTTGATTTACTTATGAATGTTGTAATAAATTTATGAATAATTTTGTGAATAACCTTCTAACTCTTGCTAACCTAAGAGCTAGACAATAACACTTGCATTTTTTAACTTGCCTCCTAATTTTCCTCTCTTAACTCGCAACAACTTTTAATGCTTCATTAATCTTGCAATTTTGGGCTTAAAGGTAATCATAAGTAGAATAGTATTTCTCTCATTGAAGCATTGCATTGACATTTTGCATCTCATCTTACATTTAATCATTATAACTAGAATTCTGGGCTTACTTTAGAAATGGTCATAGATGAATGACTAAATTAACGCAGTTGAATCCCAAAAATGATATCTTAATTGCAAGCTTGTTGTATTCTTTTTTCAATCATAATTACTTGCAAATTGTTCATAAACTGTTTATTGTTCATATTTCTGGTTGTCATGATCTATCCTACTAACATCTTTCTTGCAACACTGTTTATTTAGCAACTTGAAACTTTGCATATTTATGCAGGTGATATAATATATTTTGAGCGTTGTTCATTAGGCACTTGTCTATATCTGTTAATTTTGCTATTGCCCCAATATCTTTAATTGCTTCATCTTGCTAAGACACTCTTTGCTTATTTAATTAACACGCTTACTAGTTCTAATTTAAGTTGCTTATAGAGGTAGTGATCTTGCTCTGAGTCTCCTAGGACTTCTTGTTCCAACAAGTTTTCCCCTTGTCATCATCTTAAGGGACTACCCCCCTAGACTTAGCTAGGAGAGAGTCTAAATGGAGTGAGTAGGGATCAGAGTGACAGCTCCTACTTTGAGTGTTGCGCCCTAGGTGAACACTTTGGGCGACAACAGGTAACATGGATAAATAGGAAACTGGAAGTGATAATGATCGGAGTCAAATCAGAAACAGGAAGCATTGCTAGACCTTTACTTCTGCCAAATCAGCATTTTTGAATAGTACAATGATGCGTATTTCGAGGATCATATGCAGCAGCACCAGGGCACAGTCATGGACACTACTGAACAGCATTCTGGATAGATTTTGAGAAGAATATGACAACAAAGACTAATGGCAGACAATTGCATCCAAAATTGACTGAACTTCAGTATCTTCATTTGTTTATTTTTTGTAGGGGTTATTTCCAGGTATTGGGTGCTGCCATTACAATTGCTATTTCAGAAAAATAGCAGCATGGCTCACCCAGTTGAGGAGATATTAAAATTCAGATATCAGTTTTGATTCAGATGGCTACATGAATGTGGAGACTTAACTGGGTTGTAATATTCCATCTTCTGGTGCTTTCTGGCTGTAACAGATCATCTTCTGGTGGATTACTTTACAGCCAGCATTAATGTTTTTCCTTAGAACAGAAGGTCAATTCAAGGATGATGTAATCAGTGTTTGCATTCTTAAATACGAGAAATACATGCATTCTGATTTTGACATGCCAAGTAAAGAAAATTGGAGGCTGAAACAACCATATTTCACAGTTTGGATAAACCATTAGACTTAGGTTTGGGTGTGTGACCCAGTAATGCTGATTGAAGGAAGTTAACAGAAATCTGAGGGAAACTGGGCTTGGCTGGCTTTTTCTTGGTCTGGTTGAGATTCATGGTGATTGGATAGCTTACATGAGACATAAACTACAACGTGAAACCACTGGAGACCAGCACCGTTCAGGACAATACTCCATTGCTTTATAATATGCTCGTGTCTGAGGTATTTCAGAGTAGCCCTAATGAAGTTCAAGGTGCACATGTAAAAAATGTAGGATTGAATTGGGCCAACCTGAAACAAAGTTTTGACCTTGCTGACCTGATTTGGGGTTTAATGTCACTGTACACGTTAAAAAAGATTGACTGGACTGACATATATTGAAGGTTAGGGTTGACCTTTGGATCTCTTGATTGTGGAGCTGATATTGAGGGGATAATTAAGTAAATTTAAGGTTGCTTCCTTCATACATGGTTCATGAAAGTAAGGTGGAGAAGGATTGGGTCATTTGAAGATTCTTGATGTCCATAGGCCCACTTGGAGAGATCCTAAGGGGACACATCAGCACATTCTGAAGCATGAGTGGGGCATCTACACTTGGAAGGGCCTTTGGAGGCTGGACTATGCCACCTTGAAGGGCCTTTTGAGGCTGGATGCTACACAATGAAGCCCTTTGATTCCATCATTTGTGGAAGTGTCCCTCTCTGTGAGGGGTTTTAACTTTTGGGTGCAAATCATTGAACGTGTGGCATGAAAACTCACTTTTTGTGTATTTTAGATTAGTTAGTTGGTGAAGAGGGCCTTTTGACCCTCCATAAGCTAGATTAGGGGCTTTTAGTCTGAGAAATTAATATTTTAATGCAAAGGAAGCTGAGCATCCTCTCTATAAATAGAGATGCACTGCCTCTGATTTTCTCATTGTTGGATTGGGGGAGAAATCCTTTAGCAAGTTCGAAATTTCTGAAATTTGTTGGAGTACTTTTGTTTTGGATTTGTGCTTTGGATGGAAGACTAAGGTGCCCTTATTGAGGAGACTAATTGTGGATGCTTTCTCAAGTTTGGTGGATGATTCATGGTGAGGTTTTATGGATGAACATTGATGCATGTACTACGTAGTAAGTGGTCTTTTTAAGTCTTTGTGAATACATTTATTGGAGGTATTAAGTGCAAATGTGCTTCTCGAGTGGCGAAGGTGTTTTTTCCTTGTATTTTTCTTGAATAGATCCTATCTTGTAAACCTAGGAAGGTTTCTGGTAAAGGGAATCCCACTTGAGCTTTTTTGGACTTTGTTCATTACAGAAAGTGTGAGTTTGTGTGATAATAGGACCTAGCTGAGTATTCTGACTTTCTTTTGGCTCTTGTTGCTTTGAGGAAGAGGATATGATCCCCAGTATATATACCCTTCCATCTTTTCTTTGTACAATTTTTGTAAATATTTTTCTGTAAACTTAAAATGCATTTAGCAAATGGAAAAATGTTGAAATTACTCCCAAAGTTGCAGCCACCATTTCATTTTCCCAAGGCATTTTGATCAGCCAAATCCTTCCTCAACTCTTCAAATTTTGAATTATTTTTTCACCATGATAATCACTTCTAGTTCAGAAGTGAACTATATCATCTTTGCTTCTCTTGTAGCAAGCAGTAACATCAGCTATGATGACAACTGGGTGCTTGTGCGATTTATGGTACTCCATAAACACCAGCCTAGCCACCCTCTAACAAATATTATATTATAATTTATAAGGTTACTCAGCATGCATGAAGAGGAGGAACATCGATCCTGATATACATATGTTGCAGCATCGAAGTTGTTCTTCTGATTTAACACTTTAAATGGAGTGCATTTTCACTAAATAATTCTATGTTTGGGGCTGTGCATGGGAGTTTGACAATTAAGAAAGTTAACTGTTCACTTTTTCATCTCACATCCATTTCCTCTCTTGTTGTGTCATAACCTCCCTATTTCTCCTAGGGAAATCAATATTCCACACTGACTTTGTAGTTTATATTATATTTCGTACTTTTATATTGGTGTCACTTAAAAATTTACTTTAATACCAGGGAAAATTTTAGGGGCTAAATTTCACCCTTGGGCTAATTTTCCATGCTTTTTCCCAAAAAGGGATTCACTAATTTCCATTTTTTCTAAAAATAAGTCACCCAAATTCTAGAGGATAAAATTACTTTACCTTGAAAATTGAATATTTTTACAAAAATATCACCAATACTTTACAGTTTACATATTAATAACTATTAAGATTCGTCGGGGTTTCTAGACGTAAAAGTAAATTTCATTCCTTAAAATTTTCCCTGTTTAGTACTTCAACTTGGGAAAGTTCTGATGTACAAGTCTAATGTGTTCTCTTGTTGGGCCTTGGCCTTGGGCCTACGAACTTAAATATATGTCCAAATTTACATCATATAGGTTTGTTCAGGTTTTGAGCAAAGAGGACCTTGTTGTCCCCTTCCTGTATAGTGTACTGCATCTTTCCTCTGCATCCTACTGTAGGTTTGAGCCCAGTCATTGGAGGACTCGTTACTTCTTACTCTAGCTATCCCACCATAAGTTGTTGTAGATCTGCTTAGACTATTTGGAACGCTGCAATATCTGTGACATTAAATATGTGTAAGTCTGATGTAAGAATTTTCTTCATATAGTTGAGCGAGTTTGTTGTTTTTAATCGGTTTGTTCTGGTGTATGCATTTCATTCATCACTTTTCTTTTGACTGTATCAATTTGTTCATAGGATGTTTAGAGAGAATAGTTGATGCCTCAAATTAAAATAAGTTCATTATAATAGATTCAGAATGATAGGTCTGAAGTCATGATGGAAAGGTGAGTTTTCTGACAATGTTCCTTCTTTTACTGTGCTTTACGGAATGACATCAAATGATTGCATCAGACTGGATAGCTTTGATTTTAAATTTTCATTGCTTCTTGTTCACAGGCATCAAATCAGATGGGAGAGAATATGTGTTACAATCTTGCAGAATGGTTGAAGGAAAACCTACCAGGGTTCTTTATTCTGAAGAATGTGGCTGCAGTTACGTTCTATTCCGCTTAATAATAGTATTAACTGTTGGTATATCCTTGTCATGATAGAACTGACACTTCCTGATTTTAGTCTTGTTGGTTACCAAAAGTCATGTTCAAAATTCAAATGAAAGTGATCTAATGGTTTTGTTTCTTGTTATAAATTCTGTTTTACCCCCACTCCATGACCTCTTTATTAAAGCACCTGATAGTTCTAACTCAATTTTTGCATTACCTGAGGAAAATCACATGGTGATAGTTTACACTCCAGATCCATTGATGGTTTGGTTTTTAATTTCTTGTTCGATGATTGTTATTGCAATCTTGCTTTTTCAATTTTAGCTTCTAGAATTTACTTATAGTATCCCTGAATGTAAGTGGATCCTATTTATTTTATTTACAAGGCATTGTGATGAGGTGTAAAATTCTGTTGTTGAATTTAATATGTTTTTTCACTACTTGGATAAACCTTGGTGTCAAACCAAACCAATTGTTCTTTATACATACAAGTTTCATAGGTAGTGCTTTTCTTAGGTAAGCCAATTTTTAGTTATTTTTAAGAATTATAACACCATAAACAATGCTTCTTGAGGTTTATTTGAGTGATTTCCAAACAATGCTTCTTGAGGTTTATTTGGTTGATTTTAAAACAATGCTTCTTGCGGTTTATTTGGTTGATTTTAAAACAATGCTTCTTGAGGTTTATTTGAGTGATTTCCTAAGAGTTTTCATTATTTTTCTTCCTGAAACCTTTAAAAGGGCTTTATGTATTTGTATGCAAAATAAGGTCACATGGAAGAAATGGTAACTGTTCTACTTAGGATTGTTTTTTCCAATATCTGATTTTGTTTGCAAACTTTCAGAACATCGGGCTTGAGAAGTTATTGTTGTGAGTAGATCAGACTTACCAAGTAAATGGAGTTAAAATTGAACATGGGATTGGTTGCAGGATCATGATAGTGAAAACACGGATGTATTGAGTCAACCTGACGCAATGAATGCAGCATCAAGCAAAAAGGATGCGAAAGAGAAGATGTCAAAGTCACAGAAGAGGCGATACTTTGATCGGTTTGGTGCTGGTGGAGAGAAGCCACGGGGGTGGAATTGGGTTTCCATTATATCACATGTAATCATCCCTTGCCCTATTGCACTTGGAATCGTTGCAAGGAAAATGTTTCTCATTGTTTCGCTGAACACTTGGAGAGCAGTCTGTCTAATTGTTTTAGTCTTAATGTTTTCGAATAACTTTATTTGTTGCAGTAGGAAACAGCATTTTACCTGTTAGTAAACCACATTATACATTGATTTGCGAGGAGGGTAGCACTTTGTATTACTTTTGGTTCTTCATCTTTCTACTGTTTTGATATCTTTCTCCCTCTTAAAGAATTTTTGAAACTCCCTATTTTTTTGAAAGTTTTTCCTTTAAACTGAAAAGAAGCTTTGCAACCAGTCCAAAGGCGTTGCAACTGGCCCAAGTTGGTTGGACACCACAAGTGGTCTGCCTGTGTGGGCAAAAGGGTCCTCGTGCTGAATTGACGATCACAGACACTTTCATTATGTGGCTGCTGCAATAGGGAGGGTAGTGTTTCATCAAATTTACCTAGGATTTGCACCTGGCTCCAATTGATTATTCACATCCTTGGAGGAATTCGACCTCAGTGGGTGGCCTGACTTGCCCCATACTTCACCACAGACCTACAATCCCATTGACAATAAATCATATTTTTTTCCAATGGATTGAAAGTTTCATGCAGTTTGAAAGTCTAGTAGGTGATTGATACTTTACAAGTCAGTATACCTTTATCTTCTAGATAAAGCATGCAAAGTCAATCTCTTAATTTCTGTTCAGAATATGAGTCTAATTAGCATAAGGTTTGTTGTCTCTCTATGCCTAGTGAAATGCCATGAGCATTTGTCACAAAATTTTACAAGACTATAAGATGTCTTGCATATATTAGTTTCCATGTGATGCAGGCAAATTTGTTAGCCAATTTGTTAGGGATATGAACAGATGCATAGCATTAATGCTGCCTTCATTCATGGATCAAAAATAATTGCAGTCACTCATTGAAGTAAAAGGCTTTGCAGATAGCACTTTATAAGTTCAACCATAGATATGGCATCATGTTTAGTGTGTTAAAGCTAACTAAATAGGGAACTATCTTAGAAAGGAGAGCCTATGTTTTTGTGATAGTCAAGTCGAGCAAGTTCCTAAAGCAGTCAAGACTGTTTTAAATTTAAGGAATGCCAAATTACACAATTCATCCAAATTCAGAAATATAATCTAAACCTTGACTTGTTTGCGTATATTCCACTGGATACTTTAGTGTTTTGTCTTTGAACAGCAAAATCTATGACGATTATGAAGTTTCAATGCAAAGGAACATGGTGATGTTAATCCATGGTGGCCAAGCTACTATTGACATGTAGGGCAATTATAATAAATGCCTCCTTTCCCAAGTGCCCATAAAATTGTGCGAAAGCATAAAAGGTAGATTAGGGAGGTTGTCAAAGAACTTGGTGAACTATTTACACTTCTTCAAGGATTTTACAATCCCAACTTTGGGCGAGAGGCAAAGAAATACATTTTATAACAATTTTGAAGAACATTATTTATGTGTACGGGGATTTGCTTTGAAGAGTTACTGTCCCTAGCATCTTTCCATGGCATCGGAGTGTTTCTTCTTGTTCTTGACAAATAACTCTCATGGTAGGGCAATTATTTAATTCTCAAAATGTAGATTCTGATTACATTGTAAAATGGTTCCCATTTTTATCCCCATTGGTCAGTTGGAAATAAAGCAAGTAAAATAAAGTTAAACATAAAAATTGACAAGGACATTGAAGGGTGACATCCAGATTCCATCCAGAGAGTCCTTGCATTTTTTTTCTTGTGAGTTCAATAGAAATAATTGGTTGTTACACTTATGTGAACTCCTTAGCACAAAATAATATTAGGTTATATGATAATTCTTATATTCCTTTCTACTGGGAGGGTGTTAAGCCCCAGATTTGATCGTACAACTAGAGGGCTAAGATCCAATGAGATTCCATTAGGGAAGTTCCATTATAGGTACATCTAGGTCTTGATAGTGATTAGAGCTTGTTTCAAAGTCACTGTCCCTAGATTCTAAGACACTACTATTTTTTAGCAGTTTGCATTTTTTAGGAGATAGAAATTCGGGATCGCATGTCAAATCTTTTTGCATATTCTTGGTCCTCGCAAGCTCATGATGTCAATGAGACTATTACCCACCAAAAAGGGTAACCCTAAAGGAGAAAACTTTTCACCTATCCTTGATAGCCAACTGGTCAGCCATGCAACTAACGACACCTGGCAACAACCACTAGCTAATGATATGCCATATTTCTCTGCCACTTGGATTTGTTGAGAATTTGGTAAGGTAGTGATTAATTCAAATTCTCTTCTTGATAATTACTTGTGAGCTTACTTCTTTTACTTATCTTCTCTTCTTAGCTTATTATGTCTTTCATCAAGTCAATTACCAAAATACACGAGACACAAATTTAGGCTCTTCGAGCCAGGGCCAAAACCTCTCCCTCTTGGAGAGGAAAACCCACAAGAAATTCTTCTTATAGACTTTCAGATGACAAGTACCATGACCATGACACAGACCCTAGACCCTTGTATGCCTCCAAGACTATGTCACTACTTATTCATTGACTCCTTGAACCGATCCTTCTTTTCTGCACCGTTTTGCACCGTCTTGCACCAAGACTAGAGAGCTTATTCTCTACTTGTATTCTTCCTTCTTCGTGATCCTTACTTGTGATATCATCACCTTGTAGAAGACTTGTACTGTGCACACCTTGCACCTTCACTTAATATTGCTGGATGATCATACTTATTATACTTTGAACTAGTCCAACAACTCCGCACTAACACAGTCCCTTCTTACGCAACGCAGTCCTTTCTGTGAAATTTTCAATCTGAAATACTACTACACTGATTGATTTATTTCGCCTACTTATTTATGATAAGTTATTTACAGATGCTTCAGTAATATCTGAAATAAACATTGCTGCAGTATTCACTTAATCAAAAGCAGAAGAACAAATAGAACACATATAGCACAATAGAAACAATCACATGAACACAGTTATTTTTGGACAATTGTCCCCAGAAAAACCCAATGTGGGAAAACTGGTGTTGCAGATGAGGGTTTATATTCAATGTTCCAGCAAGTTTCTGGGACGGGGAAACACGAGAGCGGGGATACGCACAAGGGGAACGTATATAAGCAACCCCAAAATTTAGGGAAATTTTGAGGAAATGGGGGGACGTCAAAGCCATAAAAATTATAAAATTATTAAAAATTTAATATATAAAATAAAAAAATAAAATCCCAACAATATGTTAATAACTAAATTAGTAGATAGTAAATCTTATTAATTACAAAATGCACATCTAAATATGATCATCATTTTGTATTAGACTATTGTGAATCAACATTATCATTTGACATCTCTGTAATCATCAATGTAAATCTAAAAATAAATTACTAAATTGAATCTATCATTTGACATTATGCAATGTTCCATCTAAATTTATCATATGGAAATGGGCATCAATATTATGCAAGGTACATCTAAATTAAATTCATCACTTAACAATTGAAACGATGCAATGCACATCAAAAAGTAAATTCATCATATGACAATGACATTATGTTGAAGTCTAAAACAACCATAGAAAACTGAACTAAAAATAAACATAGAAAGCAGTGAAATACAAAAATTGTTTTTTAAAATTGTTATTAGTGAAAAAAGAGTATCGAATGCGCTTCCTCGTCCCCCCCACAAGAGAGATGCATTTCGTCATCAAAAAAACGCCCCCTAGAGTTTCCCCAAGTTTTCCAAAAAAGGGGGACATGGGGAAAGTTTCCCCAAGAGTTTCCCTGTCTTAAGAGCGTGGGGGAGCGAGGAAGCGCGTCCCCCACCCTTGGGGATGCGTCCGTGTGGAACACTGTTTATATTATTCTTGAGTAGTGGAAATCTTTTACAAAAAAATATGACGAGCATATGTCTAGCATACACCTGAGATAATTTTTTTGAACACTTCGAAAGAATCTCTGACACACTTGAGGCACCCTTCCTCCCTCTGCGTCACTCTGCGTGGCCTTTTGCGCAGTCACTGCGCTGGATTGCGTCACTCTGCGTGTAGGGTGTAACGAATATAATTTGTATAAAATAGAATAAATACAAATAAATGTAATTACTAAATAATCAAATAGGATTATGTTAAGTAGTCGTTAGTTAACTGAAAAGGCACGTCTAAAAGACATGCCTAGTCATGAAAGGTCACCTGCATAGGTATAAAAGCAGGGCCTCATTGTATCATTCAATCATCTTATTATATCTTATCATATTTTATTAATAAATTATTATTATAAATACCTCTTGTGTATTTTATAATTAAAGCCATTTTTTTGCTATCAAAGTCAACAAGCATACAAGTTTTGTTGCTACAGTGGTATCGGAGCCATATTGAAGCTAAGTTGAAGCCATGTCGCACAACATCGTCTTACAAGCTTATGAACGTAGTATACAAGCCCGGGGACATTGTTTATAAATTATCATACAATGTGCCGTTATGCCAAGATCCTAAAGAAAGTGAGAAGATTAAAAAAATTCTAGAAATGCTTCAGCAATTAGAGAATTCATGTGCAGAAGTCACAACACGTTTTAAAATTTTTTTTGCACATTTAAAAAAAATTTCTGCAGTAATCCATAATTATGAAGATGCGAAAATGGTTGATTCTAATAATGATGATAAAAGGGAAAATGAAGTTACTGATGATAAGAAAGTGCTGAAGAAAATCCTGAAGCAAGGAAAAGGTTATGAATGACCTAATAATGAGAGGGCAGTTAGTTATGCCATGGAAAATTCAAGCAAATATATTCCCCCACCAATGCGTAATAAAGGAAAACAACCAACTAATATTGAAGGAAAAAAGGAAGAGAAATGTTGGAAATGTGGAGACAAATATTTCGCAAGACATAAATGTGCCTTTTATACAAGAAATATCATTGCCAGCAACAGTAAAGAAACAGAAAAATATCACTTTGATATTGATAGGCTTAAAGAAGATGACGAAGAGGCTGCTGCACATCCTGACACAGTAATGGTTGATAAGCTTAACTTAGGTGAAGAGGAAGAGGGCAGAAAACTGAATGATGACAAAGAAAATAAAAATCTCGAGGATACAATCAATGGAATGTCAAGAAAAGATGAGATCAACAATTCACCTTTGCAAGAAGTCAAACCTGGAATAGTAGAGTTGAGGTCTATCATGAAAGTTAGGCATCAACAATACTTGGAATCTGAACCTTCACCTTTGGAAGAGGCAACAGGTGGATCTGGATTGTGTACTGCCCCATTTGATTCCAATATGCAGAAGCCCAAGAAACGAGTGAGATTTGAGCTTGGAAGTAAAGGGGATCCCGCTGGACAGTTGGAACCTGAGCACGATGACATTGAAGGTGTGAACTCAAGAAAGAGACCATCAATAAGAGGATCTGGTTCTTCAGATTTAGTACAGAATGACTGTGTTGGAGTCCCTGACTATGTTACGAATTCCTCTAAATACATACACTATACATTGGATTGGTCAAGTGAGGACAATGACAGAATGAACATGCAAGCTTTTAAAGATTTTTCTCAGCTGGTAAAGTCATCTGGCTTTGCATCTGTACAAATGGATAATTCTGTGGAGCAAATAAGATCTGTTACTTATATTCCTAGAAAAAAAGCAGCCTGCTTTGAGAAAATGAGAGAGAATTCAGATCACATAGTCAATTGTCAGACTACAGAGGATGTAACAAATATGATTAGTAGCCAACAAATGGTTCATGAAAAACAAGTTATTCAGATTTCATACCATCATCATGAAATATACCTTTTGCTGGCTTTCCTGAAAGGGAAAAGATATATGAAGTTGGAGAGCAGTCTGACGTGTGCCATTACTATGAAAAGGAAGAAGTGGAAACCATAGCTATTTCAGAAAAAAACAGATAAAGAATGTATGTTGAAATACCTAGAAGGAAACAAGGAGCAGAGGGGAACTATCTCTATATTGGATAAATCAAAGAAAAAATCATCCACTGAGTTTGGCAAGATTTACAGTGAAACAGATTTAAAAAACATTGTACAATGTGTCAATTTAATTCATAATCCACCTCCTGCTATGCCACAAGGTGTCCATTTAGTGCAAAATCCACAGCCTGGCATGCCACGTGATGTTAATTTTAACCCAAATCAGAACATGTGCAGACTCTGTGGTTTTACAATGGGCATTAATAATGCGTGTGGTAGTTGTATTAATTATACGTTCAATCTTGCCAAAGATTCGAAACGAGATATTGAAACCCAAAAAAGAAATAATGCATCACAATTGGAAGCTCTTCAAAATTCGAACGATGACGTTGAGTTTCTGAGAAAGTGGGACTTCACTCCTGGTGAAGCATCCCCCACTATTGATGTTACCATACTTTGCACTGATGGAACCTTACTTCACGCACACTCTAGGGTTCTATCGAGTAGATCAGATGTTTTGCGTGCATTGCCGGAAGAAAAGAAAGAACAGTTCTGTACTCCTCCCCCATTAGAAGACGCAGGTCCTTCAAACATTTATTGATAGTAATAGAAGCATCATTTGGAAAGGGTTACGAACAAGTTTAAGAAACGATAGTTATGAACCCAGGTGTGACGTTTAACGAGCAGACGTGTTTATAGGGTGGATGGTCTCAATTTAATTATATTCATAATAAATTAATAAATTAACAAATCATAAAGTTCTTTATAAAATTATTATAATATAAAGTTATATTATAATATATTTTATAAAATTGCAAAAAAAAATAAAATATATATATATATATATATATATATATATACAATAAAAAAATAAAAATTATTAATTTAATATTAATAACTTAGTTTCAAAGACAACACTAGAGTGAATTTTGCAAGATAAGGTATCAGTGATGAATCATATGCCGCTATGACAACGCAAGATGAAGACAATTGCCAACAATATAGCTTTGAGGACAAAGCTTCTGAAGGAAGAGGCAATGTAATGAATATAATTTGTATAAAATAGAATAAATACAAATAAATGTAATTACTAAATAATCAAATAGGATTATGTTAAGTAGTCGTTAGTTAACTAAAAAGGCACGTCTAAAAGACATGCCTAGTCATGAAAGGTCACCTGCATAGGTATAAAAGCAGGGCCTCATTGTATCATTCAATCATCTTATTATATCTTATCATATTTTATTAATAAATTATTATTATAAATACCTCTTGTGTATTTTTATAATTAAAGCCATTTTTTTTGCTATCAAAGTCAACAAGCATACAAGTTTTGTTGCTACATAGGGTCAGTGCTGCTGCTCAGCGCTGCTCCCTTCGCGTCCTCTTTCTGTCTTCTTTTTCCTCTGCTGACATCCCCTTCTTCCTTCTGTGTTTGCAACTCCGTCTCTACAACCTCACCCTCTGAAATCGAATTCTCTTACTTCAAAATCGATTTCCTTCGGGTATTGAGAGTGTGCCTGACTTGCTTTCCAAATGACCCTCAAGCCTTCTCTTATAGTCTTCTCGCTGATGAATCAACGACCTAGATTAGATCTTTAATCAATGGCTCAGATTAAAAGATGACTTGATCTTCTTTCTAGAAGATTCACACTCTACTTTATTAATACCCTTTAATTATTTAATTTCCCTAAGTTTAGACTTAGGGATCACTTTAATTAATTTATTATTTTAATAAAGCATGATCTGAGTGGAATTTCCAGTAACGATTTCTGGGTTCTCCTGAATACTTATGTCCAAGCCTCTTCCCAAAATATGAGACTTGGAACACTTTCCAATGCTACAAAATCAACACTCCCTGTTAGCGAGGAAAGTGTTCAAGCAAGGTACCAACTGTATCTGCTCTGACTTGAAGCATCTGCTGCGCTGTTGATGTCTTGGCTGCTACCCCTCATCTCTGTGCTGCTACCCTCTGTACTGTTGCGTGTGACACCATCTGAGCCACTGGCTCATCTGTATTGCAACTCCCTTTGAATCTGAAGACCACCCATTCCTCTACTGGAATGGGTTCTCGACCATCCCCATCTTTTCCTTGAAGTAAGTAAACTTAATCTTGCCCAGCTCTTTTGTGAGGATATTTGCCACTTGTTCTCCTGTAGGAATGTACTTTAACTGTACAACTCCTCATTGGACATAGTCTCTGATTAAGTGGAACCTAATGTCAATGTGCTTCGATCGATCATGAAACACAGGATTCTCAGAGAGCTTGATGCAACTCTGATTATCACACAGAATTCTGGTCGGTTCCATCCTCTTCTTGAGCAAGTTCATGAGCAACTTTCGAAGCCATATGGCCTCACACGAAGCTGTGCTTGCAGCCATATATTCAGCCTCGGCTGAGCTCAGTGCCATGGATTTTTGTTTCCTACTGCACCAAGAAGTCATACTTGATCCGAGACTGAAACAATACCCACTAGTACTTTTCCGATCCGCTAGGCTTCCAGTCCATTCTGCATCAGTGAACCCACTCAGCTGGATTTCATTGCCCTTGGTGTATTTGAACCGATACTCGATTGCCCTCTTCAAGTATCTGAGAACATGTTTGGCTGCTGCCCAGTGAGCCCTCCTTGGTTCTACCATGAACTGACTGAGGGTATTCATTGCATAACAGATGTCTGGTCTAGTGTTGACCAGGTACATCAATGATCCAATGAGCTGCCTATACAAGGTAGGGTTAGCCTCATCATCCTCGAATGTGTCTATCTTCTTCCAGTTTGTAATCATTGGCATAGCCATGGGTCTATAGTCTTCCATTTGAAACCTCTTCAGGATCTCTGTAGTATATCTTCCTTGCCCAACGAAGATTTCTCTCTTCTGCTGCCAAACCTCCAAACCAAGAAAATAATGCATCTGCCCTAGATCCTTGCAGTCTTTGATGAGCTTAGATGATCCAGTCAAGAACAAATCATCTACATATAAAACCAGGATTAGCGGCTCATACCCTACTCTTAGATAGTAGAGGTTGGGATCTGCCTCACTCTTGACAAATCCCATCTTCTACAGGTAGCTATCAATTCACCCATACCATGCTCTAGGGGCTTGCTTCAGTCTGTACAAGGCTTTCTTAAGCCTGCATACATGAGTCCTCTGCTCATGCGTCTCAAAGTCCTTTGATTGTTCTATGTACACTTCCTCTTCTATCACCCCATTCAAGAACGCTGTCTTGACATCCATCTGGTGAATTTCCCATCCCATCTGTGCTGCAAGAGAGATGATGGATTTGATCGAAGTGTACCAAGCTACAGGGGCGAAGGTTTCTTCATAATCGATCCCTTCCTTTTGTGCATACCCCTTAGCTACAAATCTGGCTTTGAACTTCTCTATGCTGCCATCTGCAGCATACTTGATCTTATAGATCCACATTGATCCTACAACCGATCTGTTCTGAGGTCTAGGGACTACCTCCCATACATCGTTTCTCATGATGGAGCTGTACTCCTCCACCATAACATCTACCCACACCTGATGTTGAGCTGCCTCTCGAAATTTGGAGGGTTCTCTAACCTATGCTACCAATGCCCGGTACCTGTCGAGTTGCTTGCGTACCCTCTTTTCATTTCTAGGGTCTCCAATAAATTCCTCTCCATCCCTCAAAGTCTGTTGGAGTTCTCTGCTCGTCCTTCCATTGGTGGTGGGTGGATTTACCTACTCCCTTTCCTGCACTTCTTTGGAAGAACTTTCCTCAGATTCCTTGTGCTGCGGAGAGACATTAGAGCCATCTTCTATAGGCCGCTGTGGCTGTACTAGCAGATCCTCCTCAGACTGCTTATCTGTAGCCATTTCTCGGGATCTCCTGAAGGCCCTCTCCTCCATGAATTTCACGTCCCGCCTTACTACGATCTCCCTGTTCTTGGGAATATAGATGTGATGTGCCTTCGCATTTTCGCTATATCCCATAAGTTATCCCTTCTCCACAGTCTGATCTAATTTCTTCCTCTTCTCATTGGGTACGTGGCAATACACTATACTGCCAAATATCCTGAAGTGGATCACCTCAGGCTTACTGCCAGTGAACATGCTCTCAGGAGTTACTTTTCCCAATGTTCTATGAGGCACCCTGTTCTGCACATACACTATTGTATTGCAAGCTTCAGCCCGCAGAAATTTGGTCATGTCTTGATCATATAACATTGCCCTTGCAACTTCCACAATGGTCCTATTCTTCCTTTCTGCAACTCCATTCTGCTCCGGATTGTATGGAGCTGTCCATTCTCTCTTGATGCCTTCCTTTGCACAGAATCTTGTGAAGTCCTAATCAATATATTCTCCACCATTATTTGATCGCAATTTCTTGATCCGCTTTCCAGTTAAATTTTCTCCCAAAGCCTTGAATTCTTTGAATCGCTCAAAGACTTCATCTTTGGCCTTGAGAAAGTAGATCCATGTCTTCCGGGAATGGTCATCAATAAATGTGACAAAATACTTTGCACCACTGAGAGCATTCGTGGACATTGGTCCGCAAATGTCTGAGTGTATTAAATCCAACACACACTTGGCCCTACTGTTGCTTATTGGAAATACTGCCTTGACATACTTCCCTAGTACGCACCCCCTGCAGACATCGTCTTTCCTTGTGTTTAGTTCTGGAGCTCCCATGACAGTCTTCTTGAGGATCTTCAAGGCTCCATGATGTAGATGCCCCATTCTTCTGTGCCATAATTCATTCAAGTCCCTTTCATCCGTACTTCCTATCAATGCCCTTGGAGACTCGAGCTATAACCTATAGTTTGCTGGCTCCTTCACACATAATTTATTGCTATTTTCCAACTAGGGTGTTTGACATAAACCTTATTTCCAATAAAGTATACATCGTAACCCTTGTTTTGAAGTTGAGACACCGAGAGAAAGTTCCTCCCCAATCTTGGTACATGCAGTACGTTGGTGGCCCGAAGCTTGTTACCAAGTTCTGTTTGAAATATTATGGTTCCTCTTCCAACGCAGGTACACTTGGCCTTGTTTCCCATCGTGATCTAAAAATTCATCTGCTCTTCCTGGTAGCTTGAGAAGCATTCTCGAACTCCCGTCATGTGAGCTGATGCTCCATTGTCAATATACAAGACCCCTGGAGAGGTTGTGCTTGACACACAAGCGAAATCCTCTTCCAGTTTGGATGCCTGAACTGAAATGTCATGATCCCTCTGTTTCTCCATGCATTCTGGAGGACTGCGTGAACCCTTCCGAGTTGCTGTTGCATCGATGTCGGATCTTAGTTCCATTGCAGAATCTCCTCTTCTGACTTTTGCCTTTTGCTTTGATACCATGTGAAATTTTCAATCTGAAAGACTACTGTAGTGATCGATTTATTTCACCTACTTATTTATGATAAGTTATTTACAGATGCCTCAGTAAATTTTGAAATAAACACAACTGCAGTACTCACTTAATCAAAAGCATAAGAACAAATAGAACACATATAGCACAATAGAAACAATCACATGAACATATTTATTTTTGGACAATTATCCCCGGAAAAACCCAATGTGGGAAAATCGGTGTAGCAGATGAGGGTTTATATTATTCTCCAACAGTGGAAATCTTTTACAAAAAAATATGACAAGCAGATGTCTGGCATACGCTTGAGATAATTTTTCCAAACACTTCGGAAGAATTTCTGCCACACTGGAGGCACCTTCCTCCCTCTGCGTCACTCTGTGTGGCCTTCTGCGCGGTCACTACGCTGGACTGTGTCACTCTGCATGGAGGGCCAGTGTTGCTGCTCAGCGCTGCTCCCTCTACATCATCCTTCTGTCTTCTTCTTCCTCTGCTGACTTCCCCTTCTTCCTTCTGCGTCCGCAACTCTACCTCTGAAATCAAATTCTCTTACTTCAAAATCGATTTCTTTTGGGCACTGAGAGTGTGCTTGTCTTGCTTTCCAAATGACCCTCAAGCCTTCTCTTATAATCTTCTCGCTGATCAATCAACGACTCAGATTAGATCTCTAATCAATGGCTCAGATTAAAAGATGACTTGATCTTCATTTTCTAGAAGATTCACACTCTGCTTTATTAATACCCTTTAATTATTTAATTTCCCTAAGTTTAGACTTAGGGATCACTTTAAAATAATTAATTATTTTAATAAAGCATGATCCGAGTGGAGTTTCCACAAACGGTTTCTGGGTTCTCTGGAATATTGATGTCCAAGCCTCTTCCCAAAATATGAGACTTGGAACACTTTCCAATGCTACAAAATCAACACTTTCTTCATACTGAAACAATACTTGTTTCTCGCACTTATTGCAGATATGAATCACCCTTGAATACTTTGATGTTCCTCTTCTAATTCCACACTCGTATCTTTGTTCTTCACTTCGCATTGATCACTGAACTGTTCCTAAGTTTTCCGCAATTCTTTACTTGATATTACAGTGTAGATAAGTAGTTATCCGAGATTGCATATATATATATATATATATATATATATTGAAGCCCAAACAATGTAATACTATGCACGTGATTCTTCACCCGATTCTTCAGTTGATGTACTTCGCTTTTCCTGTGATACTTATCCGCCCTGTTTCTTGTAGATCTCCGAAAATTTGTCTCCAAATGAGCTGTAGACATGCCCTATATATACACATGGACAAACCCTCTTCTTGGTCGACATGAGGGCCTACTTCTGAGCCGACTTCACTACTAATTCTTCAGCCGACTTGTGGAGGATATTTGACAGAGATCTTGAGGAACATTTGTGCCATGACATCAAGGTTTATGTGGCATAACCTTGAGGCGTACAGGTGTGACTTGACTCTTCATAAACATGACTCTTTAATTAGTACATTTATGACCAAAAGACAAATCCCTAAAAGACATCAAGAAGAAGTCTTTTGACCTATAATAAAACCTTGCTCATGAAACCCATGAAGCAAGCATATCAAAAATTTATTTTATTATCTTTGTCTTTGTTAAATTTAGATAACCATGTTGTTCTATGCTTGATGCACTTTTACTTCAATCTTTCTTAGGCCCAATACACATAAAATTGAAAGTAAAATGCTGATAGAACACAATAATAGATCAATAGAAGACAAGCCAAATATAGATCAGATTTACAATTCCTTTTGTCCAACAAAGATATGAGATATTGTGGCATTACGACGGTCAGCAGAATGCTTCAACCAGCGAAGTCTTTCTCGGTCAGCCAACACTTTCATGTGTCACACCCACAACCCTCAAAGGCAACTTATCACAAGTCAACGCAAGTCAAACCAGGGACAATGCAGAAAAGTCAACGTAGGCATCTTGAGAAAAGTCAACGCAGCAAACTAGGGCTTCAGTCAAACAGCCCGAAATTTCTTGATTTTAGTGCCCAGTTGTACGGCCTTCTAAAATCGGAATTTCTGTAGAAGATTGAGGTCAAACGACCAAGGGTTGACCATGGTCAACGCTGCAACAGAAAAGCCCTAAACAGATCAGCGCAAAAAACAGAAAGCCCTAAACAGATCAACATAGAAAACAGTAGCTTCGCTCCACACGTGTGAGGGGAAAAAGGCCTCCAAATGCTATCGAACCAATTAGATCATAATGAGAGAATGTGTGATGAGATGATGGGAAAATGACCTCCAAGTCTCTCTAATTTATATTCATCAATGAGGGTGTGTGACACTTCTCTTAGGCATGTGGGATAAAGCTGACCTTGCACATGTGGAAAATAAATTCAAAATCAATGTTCTACTCATCCGATCAAAGATGATATTTAGATCAATATTGCAACTCTCCGAAAGAGGAATCCAACAAAAATATGACCATCGTCATATGAGCAGTGCAACATGGAGTTTGGACCTAGTTGCTTAAATTAACAGTCTTCTTTATTACATAAATACATAATTACATAGTCAATATGAAAACTGATCCTAGGTACACTTTCCAACATGATCAACCATATGCTTCTCACTCATATGGCAAGAGCACATGGATGAAGGTGGGCATCTGATCAAAAGGTACTTTATTCATTTTGCAATTGGGTGCTTATGCTTGTTTCTATTTGGGCATGTGACATGGATTATGGGGTGACTTGGAAGAAATAGAGGTTTTGATTGTGATCTTGTTCTCTCACCTTAAATGGGAGGATAATCTTCGATCCCAGTCTAGTGGGACCTCCCCTAATGGACCAATAGGGTATAGGAGGGGCACTACTTATGAAGCCTTGATTGAGATAGTGTAGTTCCATCTATACCTATTCCATACTTACCACTTTCCATCATGCATTTTAAGCCTTTATCTCACATCCATTCTTTGGGTTCAACTGACCATTGGTTCTTTGGGATTTAGCACCCATACATCCTCGTACCTGGGTAGGGCTTGTAAAATGTTTCCTATGAGGTTGATGTGGCTTAAAAAAATAGAAAGAGCATATCATGGCCACAACAAAAATAAAGAAAGAATATCAAAATGCAAAATATGGCCAGGGACATACACATTAGCATATGGGAAAAAGCCTAGCATGATCTCTACCTCACTCATTATGGCCTATTGAAAATGTAGTGAACAAGGTATTTTGGCTTGTGCCTTAGCCAATGAAGACCTCACGTTTTCCTCATGAGTTAGACTTCAATTAGGATGAGTTATTTCCAGTTTACTGGAATACTCATCAATTTAGCATGCATAGAGTTGGAGCTTCAGTTAAGTGGAGTCTTCATCAGTTTGACTACAGAACAAGGTGGCAGTTAGCAGTTTAGCTAGAGCGAGTTAGTCTTCAGTCTTGATTGAAGGAAGAGCGAGTTAGATCTCTAGTGTTGATTGGAGAGAGCATGAGTTAACAACTCTAGTGATGACTGGAAGGAGAGTAACACTCCCAATTAACTTGCTATCACAACTTGAGTTCTAAATTTGAACTAGCCTAATTTAACATGTATCGGATGTATAAAAGAGAGGACGAAGGAACAAGGAAATTTAAAACTAAATGATAAAATTAATCAGCCTAGATCCATCTTAAATCCCAATCTATCAAGTGCCGAGAGGAATCAAATCTCTCGAGGTACAAACCTCTTTTTTGAGTACAAAACTTGAGGAAAGGTTTGCGCCTCGAGAGATTTGATCCCTCTGTTGAGAATTCAATAGGGCATTGAATAAGTTAATTCTATTTTCTTGATAATTGTTTGTGTTATCTTTTTACTTCTTGTCTTTGTTCCTTATTATTACGTGTGCAATACATCAAACAACTACCAAAACAAAAAGAACAATGACACAGTATGTAGGTTGCAAGCCAAGGCCAAAACCCCTCCTCTTGAGGGGAAAACCCGTAAATCTCTTCTCTTCTTATAGATTCTTCAATTGACGAATACCATGACCTAGTGACATAGACAAATACCTTCCAAGATCAAGATCAACACGACCTCCAGTTGCAACTTCTTCGACCTCTCCCAGAAAGTTTGAAATTTCTAAATTACTGCAATTGCTGCAACTACACAAGGAGACTTCGATCTCCGTGTAGAGATTCCTCCTTCCCTTCGCTTACCTTTCCTTGAGATGTAGGACTATAGAGAAGCCCTAGAAGCCCTTCATTTGTCTTCTTTGCTTCCTCTCCTTCAAGATCGAACTCAAGAGAGCCGTAGCGCATAAACCCTAGCTGCAATTTGTGCGTAGGAGAGAGAGAGACCCAATCAAGCAACTCGACTTCCTTTAGCTCCTTTTTCATCCTCTTCTTCTGTAATGACCCATTTCGATTTATAAGAAAAATAATATTAGCATGTATACGACGTATGCATATGGTAGCTACATATGCATACATCGCATACACCGCACTAGTATACATACCTGCTATTATTGAGAATAACTTAGTAGGTTAATAAATCAATTATGAAAATAGATCCTTAACTACCTTTATATAATAAATACGTCGAGTGAAACCTTTAATAAATATCGGGGTAATATTTGAGTAAGGTTAACGAATTGAATATCATAATGCGTGTCTATCTCGCCGAGATATAATGAAATATCAAGCTAGGTACCTAACACGTATACCGCTCTTATATACGTAAGCATGGTAAAGCATTAATCAAGAAAAATATAATTAAGTACAAATTATATTTGAGTGAACAAATAAAGTAATAATATAATTTGATTAAAATTATAAAGTTAATTTAGTTAATTTAAAAACAAAAGATAATAAAATTAATCTTAAAGTAATTAATCAAAATAATATCTACATAAACGACTTAATGATATCTACATAAATGACTCTATAATATCCCCATAAATGACTTAGTAAAATATCTACATAAATGACTCTATAATATCTACATAAATGGAGGGGTGTTGGAAGGGGGATAAAAGGAGGAGGAAGAGGAACGAGGAAGGGGGAGGAGGTTTTTCCTTTGTTGGTTTATGCACAGAGAATAAAACTATTGTCTAAGGAAATAGTGAGTGGTGTGAATTTGTTCTGAAATGAGTCTTCACTGTTCTTGGAATTCTAGGCACTGGGGCTGAAGAGATATCTCCTGGATTTAAGATTGCTCTGGAAAATCCTAGATTGGCTGGGAAGAAAAGATTGATTTGGTGACACGTCCACTGCACCCACGGGAAGAGCCACATCCCAACACCTCACCAAATGCGTCCCAGGTATTCTTCTGTGATTAAATTTCTTATTTATGTGAGTTAAATTTTACTGCCTGTCTCAATTCATTTCGATTTATGCTTCAATCTATAAGTAGGAAAATTCTGGTTAAATGCCCGATTTAGGGGCTTTACATCTTCGACCTTCTTCTTTTCCTCTTCTTCGAATATGAGTGAGAGTGAGCAAATGCCTTATGGAGGTCGAGTTCCTCTCCTTATATAGGCCTCTTCCAAGGGAGACGTGGCTCTTCATGTAGGCCGACTTGATCTTGGAGGTATTTTGACACTTTAGAGACCAAATAAATTTCTCTTTACAATTTACGATGTGCCCATAGGGTCTTCAACATATGACAATGACTCTTATACCTAGGAAAAATCCTAGAAGAACTTTAATATGTGCTTGACGTATAAAATAAAGAACCTGAGCATGAAACCCATGCTCCAATAATAATTTATTTTCATTTTATAATTTACAATTTATAAGAAAACATTTCATACTTACGAAGACCGAACCTAGTTACACATTTTTCAACACTTCCTCTTAACTAGGGAGGTATTCATAGGAGGTACATGGTCATTCTCAATCTGAAGAGATCTCATAAGAAGAGTCGGATTGGTAACCCATCTGTCTAACATCATATTAACCAACATTGTCACATAGCAAGGCCTTGACTAAAAACTCCATCTTTCCCCAAGATTAGAGCACAATACTGGCGAGACCAATGACTGATAGACACCATCATCATTGTCTCTCAAGGTACATACTCCACCTGGGTGTTCACTGAGTATGACCTTCGATTGGGTTATTCTTATCTTGGGTAGCTAATCCTCAAAGAATATCGATCCACGAGTACTCTTATCTTGAATGCCCTACCACAATCTCAAAGGGTATCAAATGCTAGATGGTTACCAAATTCTCCATTCTTTCTTGTGAAATTTAGATAACAATGGTGTTCTATGCTTGATGCACTTTTACTTCAATCTTTCATAGGCCCAATACAAGATAGCAATCACATAATCTTGAAAGTAAAATGCTGATAGAACACAATAATAGATCAATAGAAGACAAGCCAAATATAGATCAGATTTACAATTTCGTATGTCCAACAAAGATATGAGATATTTTTGCATTATGGCGGTTAGCAGGATGCTTCAACCAACAAAGTCTTTCTCGGTCAGCCAACACTTTCATGTGTCACACCCACAACCCTCAAAGACAACTCATCACAAGTCAATGCAAGTCAAACCAGGGACAACGCAAAAAGTCAATGCAAGCAGCTTCAGAAAAGTCAGCACAAGTCAAACCAGGGACATCGCAAAAAAGTCAACGCATGCAGCTTCAGAAAAGTCAACGCAACAAACTAGGGCTTCAGTCAAACAGCCCGAAATTCCTCAATTTTAGTGCCCAGCTATACAACCTCCTAAAATCTGAATTTCTGCAGAAGATTGAGGTCAGACGACCAAGGGTTGACCACAGTCAACGCTGCAGCAGAAAAGCCCTAAACAGATCAGCGCATAAAACAACAGCAAGCCCTAAACAGATCAACATAGAAAACAACAGCAAGCCCTAAACAGATCAGCGCAAAAAACAATAGCTTCGCTCCACACGTGAGGGGAAAAAGGCCTCCAAAGGCTATCGAACCAATTAGATCACAAAGAGAGAATGTGTGATGAGATGATGAGAAAATGACCTCCAAGTCTCTCCAATTTATATCCATCAATGAGGGTGTGTGACACATCTCTTAGGCATGTGGGATAAATTTGGCTAACCTTGCACATGTGGAAAATAAATTCAAAATCAATGTTCTGCTCATCCGATCAAGATGATCTTTAGATCATCTTGCACCTCTCCGAAAGAGGAATCCAACAAAATTATGACCATTGTCTTATGAGCATTGCAACATGGAGTTTGGACCTACTTGCCCAAAATTAACATTTCTTCAAATGAAGACAAGAATGTAGTGTCTATCTCTCCCTCTCAGATAGGGAGGATACATCCACCTAACCAAGCTTGTCTCTCAAATACACAAACTTCTTGTTTGGAAGTGATTTTGTTAATATATTAGCTACTTGTTCATCTGTGGAGATACACTGAAGTTTTAGCACACCATTTTGTACTAACTCTCGAATATAGTGATACTTGTTGTTTATATGCTTTGTCTTTCCATGAAACATTGGATCTTCAAATAAACGTATACAACTTGTATTGTCACAAAGTATCACTGTAGGGTTCATCGGTCCTTCAAACAGGTTGAAATTCGAATAACAACTTCCTTAACCAGACCGCTTCTCTGCTTACTTCACAGGCTGCAACATATTCGGCCTCAACACTACTCAAAGCAATGGTGTCTTGCTTTCTGCTCATCCATGAGACCATGGAGGATCCCAAGGTAAAACATCCTCCTATAGTGCTTGTTCCATCCTGCCCCAGTCAGAATCTGTATATCCATTTAGTTGGACATCATTCCTTCTATCATACTTTAGGCAGTAGTTGATGGTTCCTTGCAGATATCTCAGAATATGTTTCGCTGCTATCCAATGATCTTGTTTCGGCTCCACTTGGAATTGGCTGAGAAAATTTACTGCAAAGCATATGTATGGTCGAGTATTCACTAAGTACATCAGTGAGTCAATGAGTTGTCTATACTTGGAAGGATCCAAAGGGCTTGATTTAGAACTCCTTCGTCTTTTCAAGTTGGTGATCATCAAAGTGGTCATAGGTTTGCAATCCATCTTGTCAAACCTCTTCAACATCTTGATCACATACTTTCCTTGACCTAAATAAATTTTATCGGGTCCTTGCTAGACTTCTAGTCCCAAATAGTAATGCATCAACCCAAGATCTTTCATGGCAAATTCTGCTGCTAGTTGTTTCTTACATTCTTCAATTCGACCTTCTACACCTGTCAAGAGAAGATCATCTACATACAAAAGAATAACTACAGGTTCGCCTCTTACAACCTTAATGTAAAGGTTTGGGTCAGCAAAACTCTTCGTGAAGCCTATCCTCTGGAGATATGCATCCATCCTAGCATCCGTGCCCTCGGTGCTTGCTTGAGGCCATATAGTGCTTTCTTCAATCTACAAACATATGCCTTTCTATCCTTGACTCCAAATCCCAAGGGTTGCTCTATGTAGACTTCTTCATTTATTGTGCCATTCAAAAACGTAGTCTTGACACGCATTTGGTGAATGTTCCATCCCATCGATGCTGCCAGAGAGACTAATGATTGAATCATTGTGTATCTTGCGGTAGGAGCAAACGTTTCTTCATAATCAATGCCTTCGAGTTGGGAGAAGCCTCTAGCCACAAATCTTGCTTTATATTTATCTATACTTCCATCAACCGCATACTTGATCTTATAGATCCTGTTGGAAGTAACTACTGATTTGTCTTCGGGCCTAGGTACCATTTCCCAAACTCCATTTTTCAGGATAGATTGATATTCTTCATTCATGGCATCTTTCCATTCCGGATTCTTTACAACCTCATCAAAAGTTGGTGGTTCTGCTTATATCAACTTTGTCATGTATGCAACATATCTAGAATACCTTTTAGGTTTCTTACTTTCTCTAAATGTCCCTTTTGCTACCCCATGACCTTTTGCATCAAGTAGTGTATGTTGGGCGGGGCCCAACTTGGTTCAGTTTTGAGTAAAAGACTCCATATTTTGAGGAAATGGAGTGCGCGATCTAGCAGAAAGAAGACAATCGTGTGGAGTTTAAGAGCTTAGCACGGAGTTGTAGGAGTCTTAGGGGCTTTGGGGTAGGTCAAAGCCCCTCTTTTTGTAAAGGGATTGGGTTGTTTTTGGATATTTTTCAGACCATGGTATTGTAAGAAAGAATGCTATATAAGGAGATGTTTTAGTGAGTCAAGAAAGCATAATTGAGAATGATGAGCATGAACTGAATCTGTAATTCTTTCTATCTTTCTGTGTTTTGGGTAAAAGGAAGGCTCTGCAGCTGTGTGCGCAGAGGCCTTAAAAAGTCTGTCGCTATGTGCACAGACCCCTGTAACTGAGTGTGCAGGGCAAGAAAGGTTGTAATTGAAGGATCTTGATTAATAAAAGAAGGATTTGAAGGAAGTTCTGTGTATTTCTTATGTATCTTTAAGTTATCCGTTTATTTGAGCTATTTGCTCTGGATTAGGGTTCTCAGTATATTTACTCTGTGAATGCATCAAGAAGGCTGAAATGTTGTTTTATAAGATGAGTACTGCATGTTAGAGTAGAATGGCACAATGCGCAAGGTGATTAGGTGAGCAATTGAATAATGTTTGTCATAGCAAGTTAATGGTTCAACGAAGCTCGGATTGAGCCCTAAGTAGAGATAAGCCTTAAAGCCACACTCCATAGTCCCTCTGGATCTAGAAACCTAGTTCTAACATCCCCTAATATTGTCTTGGGTGAGACTTCGGTCTGTGTAGCAGATCGTTGCCGAAAGGGTCGGTAATAGAGGGTTTTGTTGGTAGCACAACTACTCCAAACATGGTTCTAGACTCTCTCAAGCCAACAAATGGTTCTGTTGTCGGGACCGGGATTTGATTGAAGGATATGTGGATGTGGCATCCGACAAGAAAAGAAATCCAAGATTGGATAGATCTGAAGGAGCGAGAATTTGCAGTGCAAGGAAACAAAAATCCGTGACTGTCAACTGAAGCTTGGTTGCAAAGATATTTTTTTACAGATCAGCACGAGATTTTCTTCTTATTGTTTGCGAACGAGTTGTACGAATGGTTATCAAGGTTGGCTGAGAATAAGACCTGTTTTAAGAACGACGAGCCTACTGTGTGGAGCCTTGAATTGTTGCAGTGACTCAAGAAAACTGATAACAAGATCTCAAGAGCTGTTGATTTCTGGATCGATAGTATTTTGGGAGGATTTATAATTGAGTTTGCCATAGACACATGTATCCTACAACGAAGTTGAGCGAAGATTTTTCAAGGGTCTGCGAGGTAAGTACTTGAATTCTTTAAAGCTGTGGATTAATATGCTTTTATGTGAAAAGGGTATATTGTGCATGCAAGCAGATTGATGTTTGGAAGAAGTAATTTTGGGTTTACGCGAAGTGGTAAAAGATTCAGGGTAGATGGCAAAAACTTCATTGAGACTGATTACAGTTCGCTGTTGAGTGGATTTGAAAGCGAAGAAGGAGAAAGTAACCCCACAACCCCTAGAGGTGCGTCACAGTTAGAATTTGGAGATCATCAGGGTGCCTTTGGGATTCCTCGCCCCAGCCAAACTCCCCACCTCATAATGTCTTCCGCTCGGATTGACCTGCCGAAACGTGCCTTGAGGCCAAAGTACAACATGTCATTGAGGACATCTGGGGTCACATAGAAGATCAATACAAGGCCGTATTGATGGAGGTCCAACAGGGCCTCAATGAATTAAAGGTACAAGTGAACGTGACTCAAGCGGGTGTGGCTCAAGCGAGCGCGACCCCAGAGAAGCACACGGTGAAACCAATACAACAGATAGCGCTAACAATAGAGTTTCGTGCTCTGCAGGTACCCAGAGGGGCATTACATTTTGAGAACGTCGAAGATCGCGAGTGTGCACAACATTGGTGAAACATTAGTTTAAATCTCTTTGCGTTGCCCATCCAAGTGCTGTATGATTTCCATCAGGGAGTTGCGGAGGAATTGCAGGTGTGCGAGTAGTGGGCCTTGCTAGTCATCAAGGAAGTAAAGTAGGACAATAAGCACATGGTTGATGACATGTAGAAGGCAATACAGGATCGCGACGAGGCAATGACACGCAGACAACAACTGGAGGAGAGTATTACTAAAGCTTGCAACGAGGTGCCTGACCTCCAAATCTAAGTCGTGGCGGCACTAGAGGAAAATATTGAGAAGCTCGCCAATGCAGTTAAAGAGTCGAAGAATGAGATGGACAAGGTCAAGTTCGAAATGCAGATGCAGATTCATGAGTTACCGTTGAAATTGCAGCCAGCTACACCACCAGAGGTGCGGGAAGAACGCGAAGCAGATATGAAGATTGCATTAGAAGGCATCGCAACCACAATCAAAGCTTGTGGCCAGATATTTGAGGACACTATGGAGATTTGGACCTCGTTGCAGGAGGATCCCAATGTACAATAAATAGAAGATGAGGTTTTGGCAAAGCAGAAACAATTTGATGAGATCAAAGTCACGACGCAGACCTTAGCACCTACACAACGATTTTCCCACCGGCAAGAAGGGAAATTTTTGCCAAGTCAGATCGACAAGTTGCGGCGAAAGGAACAAATCATCACAACGCGAACCCAGCCATGGCAGGATGAGGCCATGCAGTTACCACAGACTGTAGATACCAAGCTTAAGGAGATGAGGAAGAAGCATAAAGATGTGCTTCGACAGATTGCAGGGCCGACTACAGAGAAGCTGTTGGAAGAGGTGCACCAGATGCAGACGCGGTTTGTAGCAATGATTCAGTCGTTGAAGGATGCATATGCCGCATCTGTTGTTGAGCCAAATCCGAAGCTGGTTTGACTGCATGCGATTGTCGTTTTCTAGATCTACTATCTATGAATTTTTCGGGCCTGGAGAACTGCTCTGTTGTGTCTGGAGCGTCTGTTACAGTGAGGAACACCTTTCGTTTCATGCGAAAAGGTTTCCGGTTGCCCAAGTTATGATAGTTTAGATCTGGACATATAAAGTATCTGTTTTGCAGTTATATTTGTTAATAGTTCTGCTTATTTCGGTTCTCTCTGTTTATTTTGGTTTTTAGGTTTTATTTATTTGCCAGATCTATACCCTCTTCTCTGTGTATGCTCTTTGCTCTACGCTGTGTGCGATCTCGGCAAATCAGAAATAGGAAGAAGGGATTTTTTTTGCTACGTATGCTCTTCACCGCGTCTTTGTACGATCTCGGGAAATCAGAAATAGTGAAAAAATAGACAATTGCCGGTAAGGGTAACCGAAAATCTAACATTTTGCTGTAAGGCTTGCATCTCGTTTTTTTTTTTTTTTGCTCGGATTTTTGTGTTTTTTGTGCAAGAAAAGGCACGCACACCGAAGAGAAAAAAAAAACCCCTTCCTCCTTTCAAACAATTATAGAATCCTTTTACTATCTCACTTGGTGAGAAGTTAGTTTATGAGAATAGGGGTCTTGGGTTCAAGTCTCTTTCTCAAGCTGCTTTTGTAAAAAGTTTTTTGTTAAAGTGGCGGGATTTTTTTAAAAAGTTGAACTTCATCATCAAATTTCAAACCGTTTCTGTAACTATTGGGCATCTTCAACTCAGTTTTTTCAAAAAGGCATAAGTTCTTCATCCGGAAGCCGTTTTTTGAGCCGTTTTTTTTTGAATCGCCCTAATTTTTAGAGATCTTTCCATTAGGGCAGTTAGTTTCAGCGTTTTTCAGCTTCAGTTTTTAAAAAATGGAAAGTGCATGCTCGATTATTCTTAACAACACCAACTATTTCCAATGGATACCTCACATGGTAGATATACTTAGAAGTAAAAGGCTTTATAGAATAGCCATGGGACAAGAAACTAAACCTTCCGATGATGATAAAGTCGCTAAATGGGAAAATAAACAAGATCAAGCACAAGGGTTTATAGAAATGTCCATTGCTCAAGATCTTTGATTTTATATCTTTGACATTGACACCCCTCATGAAGCCCTGGAAAAGCTAAATACTGTCTTTGGCATTCAAAATCAAATCAGGGCCCACCAGCTTGAAAATGAGTTGCTTACTTTGGACTCCAATAACTTCTCCTCTATTGAAGATTTTTTGTCCAAATTCAAGACCCTTAGACTCCTTTTAGAAGGTTGTAAGGTCAAAAAGGAAGATGGTAGCCTCATCTATTGCATTCTTGCTAAGCTTGGCCCTGCATACTCTGTATTAGTTTCCACCTTCCATTCCACTAGAGAAGCTATCATTTCTTCAGGAACCACCTACAAGAACCCCTCTTTTGATGCCTTTTGCGATTCTTTGATAAGAGAACAAGAAAAACTCTTACACCTTGGTCTTATCACTTCTGGAAACACTTCTAAGAAAGCCATAGCAACCCAACAACAATCATATCAAAAGAATCCCAAGAAGCAGTGTCCTAAAAAGTATGGTCCGAAACCAAACAAGGGTCCTAAGCAATTTCAGCCGCAAATTGAAAAAGCAACTCACCAAAATGATAAGGCAAATAAAAACAAAGGGAAGAAGACATATAGACATTGCAACTTTTGTAATAGTGATGGCCATTTAGAGTCCAAATGTTTTAAGAAGATGGAAGCCTTAGAAGCAGCAATGAAGAAGCACAACATCAATTTGGAGCACTCTTCACCTTCATCTTTAGGAATGGCACTTTCTGCTTGTGGTTGTCAAGCTTCAAGATTTGGTTATGCATTAAATGCATCTTCTTCTTCTCATTCTCATGAGTGGCTCATTGATTCTGGAGCTTCTTACCACATAGCCAAAAATACAGCGATGTTTTCTTCTTTAAATGATTGTAACACCAAACATATTTTGTTGGTGATGATAGATCTCTTAGTGTTGTAGGATCTGGAACCATTCATCTAGATAATGGTCAGTTTAATGATGTACTATGTGTTCCTACCTTGTCATGCAACCTTCTATCTGTTTATCAGATAACTCATTCAGGTGAAGGGAAAATAGTAGAATTCTCACTTCATGATGTTGTAATCAAGGACCTCAAAGATCCTAAACATATTTTAGCTACTGGCATTGCTGATGATTCCACAAGGTTGTATAAGTTTGACAACTTTGGGTCATCATGTCTTCCCTCGGTTTTTGTTGCTCATAATGATGAAGTTAGCAAACTTTGGCATGAGTGATTTGGTCACTTGAACTATCGCTCTCTTCAAACTCTATGTAAGGAAAATATGGTGACAGGTCTTCCTATGGTATCTTGCCTAGATGGTGTTTGCTCCGGATGTGTACTCGGAAAACATCATCGAGATAGTTTTGACAAACGTGCCTCTTGGCACGCTTCAACCCCTTTGCAGCTTGTGCACAGTGATTTATGTGGTCCACTTCCTGTTGTTTCTTTCTCTGGTTGCAAGTACTTCTTAACTTTCATTGATGATTTTTCCAGACGCACTTGGGTATACTTCTTAAAACTCAAGAGTGAAGTTTTTAACATGTTCTTGGCCTTTAAGGCCTTTGTTGAGAAACAATTTGGACATCCAATTCTTAAGTTAAGATTAGACAATGGAGGAGAATATGTTAACAACAAATTTATCAACTTTTTCACTGTGCATGGCATTAAATTGCAACATACTATTCCATATATGCAACAACAAAATGGTGTAGCTAAAAGGAAGAATCACACCTTAAAAGAAATGGGTAATTGTATGCTTCAATCTAAAGGACTTGGTCTCAATTTTTGGGCAAAAGCCATTAACTGTGAAAATTACATAGTAAATCACACTCCTACTAAGGTTTTAAAGAATATAACTCCAGAAGAAGCTTGGAGCTCAATCAAACCAGATGTAAGTCACTTTCGTATTTTTGGAAGTGATGCTTGGGCCCATATTCCAGATGCGAAACATAAAGCCTTAGAACCTAAGAGTGAAAAATGTATTTTTGTTGGATATTCTGAAGATGTCAAAGGATATAGACTTCTTCAACCCAAATACAAAAATATAATCATTAGAAGGGATGTAAAGTTTGATGAAAATATATTGGCCTGCGAGCCTATTTCGGCGGGTGTGCCACCTTTGGTCTGCGAGCCTGATTCGACATATGTGCCACCTCTCTCTCTCTCTTCTATTTTTAATATCATTCCTTCTAGTTCAGATGATGACAACGAGGATGACAATCCTCCTCTAGCCCGTGAAATTGTTCCTTATACTCCACCGCTTCCAAGATGGGTCCGCTCTACTCGGGATGTAGCAGGTGACCCTGCCGATCGATGACGTACACGTTCTCAGTTCGAAAGAGCCTCTTCTTTATTGGCTCAAGTTCCAGAAAAACTTGATCCAGAAACCTTTGAAGAAGCCTCTGGTCATCCAGATTGGGATGAAGCTATGAATGAAGAGTATCGTTCCTTATTGGAAAACAATACTTGGGATCTTGTTCCTCTTCCAAAAGGAAGAAAACTTGTTAGATGCAGATGGGTTTACAAAACAAAGTTTGGACCAGATGGAAAAGTGGATAGACATAAAGCTTGTATTTTCGCTAAAGTTTTTTCACAAGTTGAAGGCATTGACTATACTGAAAATGTCTCCCCTGTTGCCAAAATGAATTCTATCCACCTTGTTCTTTCCCTTGCTGCCTCCTTTAAATGGGAAGTCCATCATATGGATGTTAAATCTGCCTTCTTACATGGAGATTTGCATGAAGAAATCTACATGGAACAACCCCCTGGCTTTATCCAAAAAGACTCCAGCCTTGTTTGTCACCTTAGGAAGTCTCTCTATGGTCTCAAACAAGCTCCTCGGGCTTGGTATGCCAAAATGGATAGATTTCTATTAGATAATGGTTTTTCTAGGTGTCATTCTGACAACACTGTCTACACCAAGAAAGTGGGTAAGTCCTTCACCATCCTTGTTCTTTATGTTGATGATCTTATCCTTATTGGTAGTGATCCAAACCATATAAACCATGTGAAGTCTAGCCTCAAAAAGAAGTTTGAAATGACAAACTTAGGACACTTGCATTATTTCCTTGGTCTTCAAGTCTTGCAATCCAAGGAAGGCATTACCCTCTCTCAGTCCAAGTATGCCTGTGATCTTCTACACCACTTTCACATGGAAGACTGTAAGCTAGCCCCTTCTCCCTTTCAGTCTGGAGTCAAGCTTTCAGTCACTTGTACTACCCTTGAAGTTGATGCTACCTTATATCGTCAACTTATTGGTAAACTATGTATCTAACCCATAGCCGTCTTGACCTTTCCTTTGCCGTTGGTCTTGTCGCTCGGTTTATGCACCAACCTCATGAAAGTCACTAGAAAACAGCTAAAAGAATACCTCGATATATTCGAGGTACAGTTCAGTTCGGGATTCATTACAGTGCAGGAGCATCTCCATTGTTGATTGGTTTCACTCATTCTGATTGGGCTAGTGACCCTGATGATAGAAAGTCTACTGCAGGATATGTATTCACTCTTGGTTCAGTGCCTATTACATGGTCTTGTAAGAAACAAAGTGCCATCTCTCTTTCTTCAGCAGAAGCAGAGTATCGTGGTGCAGTTGAAGCCAACAAGGAATTCATGTGGCTTCGTCAGATCTTGTTTGAATTTGTTCTTCATCAACAACATCCAACTACACTTTGTAGAGTTAGGTAAAGTGTGTTTCTTTACTATGTACATTTGTAACTTATAATCCGACAAATAAGGATTTGTAGGACTGACGGTTCACTCTCTCCTCGGTATTAACGACACTTGATCCGTGGCTTAACACCTGATTGGTCCATGATCTCTATTTAAAGAGCATGGAGGGTCATTTGTCCTGTAACTATTTATGAGAGAAACATATATAACCTTTCTTTTTATATTAATAAATTGCCTGAAGTGGTCGCATTGGCTCATGCTGTGGACTGTTTCCCTCTTTGAGGGTTTTAACCACATGATAATACTAGTGTACTGATTTGTGATCTGTTTGTGATCAGTGACCTTTGGTTTTTGATCTAAGGAACTTACCCTGTAAATTCCTACAACATACACCAACATAAAAGAAAAAACACAGGGCGCACTAGCTGAGTGACTCGGGACGAGTCACATGTGAGTGTCGAGGGGCTTGTTGGGCAGGGCTCAACTTGGTTCAGTTTTGAGTAAAAGACTCCATATTTTGAGGAAATGGAGTGCACGATCTAGCAGAAAGAAGATAATCGCGCGGATTTTAAGAGTTTCGCGTAGAGTTGTAGGAGTCTTAGGGGTTTTTGGGCGGGTCAAAGCCCCTCTTTTTGTGAAGGGATTGGGTTGTTTTTGGATATTTTGAGCTCTGCCCATGGTTTTCTGACCATGGTATTGTAAGAAAGAATGCTATATAAGGAGATGTTTTAGTGAGTCAAGAAAGCATAATTGAGAATGATGAGCATGAACTGAATCTGTAATTCTTTTCATCTTTCTATGTTTTGGGTAAAAGGAAAGCTCCACAGCTATGTGCATAGAGGCCTTAGAAAGTCTGCAGCTGTGTGCGCAGACCGTTGCAGCTGAGTGCGCAGGGTGAGAAGGGTTATCTTGATTAATAAAAGAAGGATTTGAAGGAAGTTATGTGTATTTCTTATGTATCTTTAAGTTAGATGTTTATATGAATTATCTGTGCTAGATTAGGGTTCTCTATATATTTACTCTGTGAATGCATCATGAACGCTGAAATGTTGTTTTATAAGATGAGTACTGCATGTTAGAGTAGAAAGGCGCAGTGTGCAAGGTGATTTGGTGAGCAATTGAATAACGTTTGTCATAGCAAGTTAATGGTTCAGCGAAGCTCAGATTGAGTCCTAAGTAGAGATAAGCCACACTCCATAGTCCCTCTGGATGCAGAAACTTGGTTCTAGGACTCACCAATATTGCCTCGGGTGAGACTTCGGTATGCGCAATAGATTGTTGCCGAAAGGGTCGGTAATAGAGGGTTTTGTTGGTAGCACAACTACTCCAAACCTGGGTCTAGACCCCCTCAAGCCAACAGTGTAGATTTCAACCAATTAGGTCTTTTCCTTGATTCTGGGATGACCACAGGTTGAACAGGTTCACTAGGACCTTCTTCTTCATGGTGTTCTTCTTCTTCTTCTTGGTCCACTTGAATACTTGAATATCTTCGTCATCAGAATCCATGGAAAGTTCCTTTGATTTCTTGAACGCTATGCTCTCATCAAATATGACATCACGACTAACTTCTATGTGATGTCCATCCTTCATGTAAATCTTGTAAGCTTTTGATGAGTTACTATACCCAACAAATGTTCCCTTCATTCCGGAAGGATCCAACTTCTTTCTTTTGTCCTTTCGTATATGGATATATACAGGACACTCAAAGATCCAGAGATGATCTACGGATGGCTTATTTCCAGTGAATACTTCTTCCAGAGTTTTGTTATCTAGAGTTCTATGAGGACATCTATTCTGAATGTAGACCGCTGTTTTTGTTGCTTCCCCCCACAGGAAGTTAGATAAATCCTGATCATGTAGCATTGCTTTTACACGTTCTTCAATGGATCTATTCTTTCTTTCTGCAGCACCATTTTGTTCGGGATTGTATGGGGCTATCAACTCCCTCTTAATCCTAGACTCCTTACAAAATGCTATGATCTCTTTGGATGTATTTTCTCCTCCATTATTAGATCATAGAATCTTGATTTTTCTTTCTGTAAGGTTCTCTACTTCAACTTTGAATTCTTGGAATTTTGTGAATACTTCATCCTTGGTTTTCATCAGATAAACCCAGGTCTTTCTTGAATGATCATCTATGAAAGTGACATAATATAGATGACCTCCAAGTGATTTTGGAGTCATAGGGCAACACACATCAGAGTGAGTAAGATCCAAGATTTCTTTTGGCCATGAAGCACTGCTTCCAAATGGTCTCTTGATATTCTTGCCCAAAGCACATCCTTTGCAGACACCTTCATGATCCTCCTTCAGGTTGGGGATTCCATCTACTATGGAGCTTAGAGATGGGAGGATCTTGAAATGGAGATGACCAAATCTTCGATGCCAAAGTTCACATGGTATAATTTCAAAGTGAACTAGGGCTTGGACTATAGGAGATATTAATCTATAGAGCCTTCCGTCCTGAATGCCAATAACTTTGGCTTGATCTATACTTGAGTCTTTTCCCCAAACAATAACCTTTCCATCAATGAAGGCTACTCTATCTCTTTTATCTTCTAAGCTTGAAATAGAGAGTAAGTTTGCAAACCCGAACAAATAGAATGTTGTTGAGGTGTATGTTGCTTCCATATTTGAGCTTTATGGATGTTGATCCAATGCCTTTCACAAGATAGCTATTGTTGTCTCCAAGTTCCATTGAATAAGTAGATTTTCCTTTTGATAATGTCTTCAATTGGCTTGAGTGATCGGTCATGTGTTCTGAAACACCACTATCAATTACCCAGATGTCTTATTTTTGGAAAGTACCAGAGAGAGCCGAGAAGAGACCTTCATTCCTTTCTTTGAATGCTACCTTCTTTGAAGAAGATAATAAGTTCCATAATTTCTTGATACGTTTCTTGAGATGGCTTGCAATATTCTTGATGAACTTCATGATGCCCTTAAATAACCTTAGCTCTGAAACCATGTTGAGAATTCAATAGGGCAGTGAATAAGTTAATTCTCTTTTCTTGATAACTGTTTGTGTTATCTTTTTACTTCTTATTTTTGTTCCTTATTATTATAGTGTGCAATACATCAAACAACTACCAAAACAATAAGAACAGTGACACTATATGTAGGCTGCAAACCAGGGCCAAAACCCCTCCTCTTAAGGGGAAAACCCGTAAATCTCTTCTCTTCTTATAGATTCTTCAATTGACGAATACCATGACCTAGTGACATAGACAAATACCCTCCAAGATCAATATCAACACGACCTCTAGCTGCAACTTCTTCGACCTCTCCCAGAAAGTCCAAAATTTCTGAATTACTGCAACTGTTGCAACTGCTGCAACTACACAAGGAGACTTTGATCTCCTTGTAGAGCTTCCTCCTTCCCTTCACTTGCCTTTCCTTGAGATGTAGGACTATAGAGAAGCCCTAGAAGCCCTTCGTTTGTCTTCTTTGTTGCCTCTCCTTCAAGATGGAACTCAAGAGAGCCCTAACGCAAAAACCCTAGCCGCAATTAGTACGTAGGAGAGAGAGAGACCCAATCAAGCAACTCGGTTTCCTTTAGCTCCTTCTTTGTCCTTCATCTTGTCCTCTTCTTCGCATATGAGTGAGAGTGAGTGAATGCCTTATGGAGGTCGAGTTACTCTTCTTATATAGGGCTCTTCTAAGGGAAACATGGCTCTTCATGTAGGCCAACTTGGCAGCTCTCTAGGCCGACTTGATCTTGGAGGTATTTTGACACTTTAGAGACCAAATAAACACTTTAGAGACCAAATAAATTTCTCTTTACAATTTACAATGTGTCGCTGGGGTCTTCAACATATGACAATGACTCTTATACCTAGGACAAATCCTAGAAGCACTTTAATATGTGCTTGACCTATAAAATAAAGAACTTGAGCATGAAATCCATGCTCCAATAATAATTTCTTTTCATTTTATAATTTACAATTTACAAGAATGCATTTCATACTTATGAAGACCGAACCTAGTTACACATTTTTCAATACCCTCTCGGCGCTTGATAGATCTGTAGTTAAGATGGATCTAGGTTGGTTTCATTCGTGTGCGGCCAAGGAAAATCTATCGAAGATATGATTAATTTTATCAATAATATGTAAATACATCTAATATTAATATAATCATTTTAAATATGCTAAATATGTCTGAGATTAATCTGGTCATTTAGTTTTAAAGTTGCTTAGTTAGCTCAGTTTGTTGAGCTGATAAATATTGTTAATAACTTTAATGATGAAAAATGATGAAATGAAAATTTTGAATGCAAAGTGACAATGTAATAGTGTTGAACGATTGAAAATGTGAATAATAAGAATGTGGTCAATTACAAATAGTCTTCATTGTGATCAATCTCAAACTATTTTCTTCTACTATTCTTATTTTCACCCTTATTAGTTTTGTCATCTTTTCATATCGATTATATGAAAAGGACAGTTGAAAGCATAAACCATTTAAATTTTTAGCTCGAGCTGTTGTAGTAAACATCATACCTTGTCTCTCTTTCTCTCCAATATCAATAGGTTGAATTACTATAATACAAAAATAAATGTACATTGTCAATAATGTTTTGTGATTACATTGAAATCAACACACATTGTTAATCCAACCACTTTAAAATTAATGTACCATCATACATCCAATTACATCAATGTAGAAATCAACATCTACACTGAAATCAATGCATCTAATACAAGTAATCAAATAAGATTAGAAAACATCTACACTGAAATCAATGCATCTAATGCAAGTAAAAAAATAGGATTAGAAATCAACATCTACACTCAAATCAATGCATCTAGTGCAAGTAAGCATATAGGATTAGAAACCAACATCTACATTGAAATCAATGCATCTAGTGCAAGTAATCAAATAAGATTAGAAACCACCATCTACACTGAAATCAATGCATTTAGTGCAAGCAATAAAACATGATTAGAAATCATCTACATTGAAATCAATGCATCTAGTGCAAACAATGAAATATAATTAGAAATCAACATCTATATTGAAATTAATGCATCTAGTGCAAGCAATCAAATAGGATTAGAAATCACCATCTACACTAAAATCAATGCATTTAGTGCAAGCAATCAAATAACATTACAAATCATCTACATTGAAATCAATTCATCTAGTGCAAGCAATCAAATATCATTAGAAATCAACATCTACACTAAAATCAATGCATCTATTGCAAGCAATCAAATAGGATTAGAAATCACCATCTACACCAAAATCAATGCATATAGCGCAAGAAATCTTCTTCCCTCTCTCCCCCTCAATCTATATCTATATCTCCCTCCATATCTCCTTCTTTGTATCTCTATCTCACCCCACCAAACACACATTCTCTCACTCCATATCTATCAATATCTCTGTCCCTCCCTCCCTCTCTCCATCTCTATCTTCTTCCCTCTCTTCACCTTCCATCTATATCTCTATCTCCCTCTTTCTCTCTATATCATCCCCAAAACATACATTCTCTTTCTCCAATCTATCTATCTATCACTCCCTCCTCTCTCTCTCTCTCTTCCCCTTCTCTCGCTCTCCCCTGCTTCTATATCTCTTCCCTCCCGCTGTCCTCTCGCCCTCTCTCTCCATCTTCCTTATCACTCCCTTTCTCTCTCTCTCTCTCTCTCTTCCCCTTCTCTCCCTGTTCCCCACTTCTATCTCTCTTCCCTCCTGCTGTCTTCTCTCCCTCTCTCTCCATCTTCCTTATCACTCCCTCTCTCCTTCTCCACCTTTCTCTCTCTATGTCTTTCTTCTTACCTCCCACTCTCTCCCCCTCCAACTCCATATCTCTTTCCCTCCTCTCCACTCTCTCACATCCTCTCTTTCTCTTTATCTCACCCCCAAACATACACTCTCTCTCTCCATCTCTCCCTTATCACTCCCTCTCTCTCGCCACTTCTCACTCTCTATGTCTTTCTTCTTCCCTCCCTCTCTCCATATCTCTCTTCTCCCTCTCTTCACCTTCCATCTATATCTCTATCTCCCTTTGTCTCTCTATATCACCCCAAAACATACACTCTCTTTCTCTAATCTATCTATCTATCACTCTCTCCTCTCCCTCTCTCTCTCTCACACACTTCTCTCCCTCTCCACTGCTTCTATCTCTCTTCCCTCCTGCCGTCCTTTCTCCCCCTCTCTCCATCTTCCTTATCACTCCCTCTCTCTCTCAACCCCCCTACTCCATCTCTCTTTCTCTCCCTCTCCATTCTCTAACATCCTCTCTCTCCCTTTCTCTCCCACCTCTCTCTCTCTCTCTCTCTCTTCACCCTGCAACTCTGTTACTATATCCCTCCCTCTCTCCTTCTCTCCCCCTTTCTCTCCATCTCTCCTCCTTTGTCTCTTTATCTCACCCCCAAACATACACACTCTCTCTCCATCTCTCCCTTGTCACTCCCTCTCTCTCTCCACTTCTTACTCTCTATGTCTTTCTTCTTCCAACCATCTCTCCTTCTTTGATAAAGAGATTTGACATTTGTCTCTTTGGGGGTGAGATAAAGAGACAAAGAAGGAGAGAGGGAGGGATATACAAACAGAGTTGGAGGGTGAAGAGAGAGGGAGAGAAAGGGAGAGAGAGGAAGGAAGAGGGAGGAAGGAAGAGAGAGGATATGAAAGAGTGGAGAGAGGGAGGGAAAGAGAGATGGAGTTATATGGGGAGAGAGAGGAAAGTAAGAAGAAAGACATAGAGAGAGAGAGAGAGGGAGAGAGGATAGAAGGAGGAAAGAGAGATAGAAGCAGGGGAGAGGGAGAGAGAGGGAGAGAGGATAGCAGGAGGAAAGAGAGATAGAAGCGAGGGAGAGGGGGAGAAGGGGAAGATAGATATATAGATGGAAGGCGAAGAGAGGGAAGAAGAGAGAGATGGAGAGAGGGAGGGATGGACACAGAGATTGATAGACATGGAGTGAGAGAGCGTGTGTGTTTGAGGGGGTGAGATAGAGAGACAAAGAAGGAGAGATGGAGGAAGATATAGATATAGATGGAGGGGGGAGAGAAGGAAAAATATTTCTTGCACTAGATGCATTGATTTCAGTGTAGATGGTGCACAAAGGTTTTTGTGGAAAGACAACTCACGAGTTTGTAAGAGGAGCCATGATTGTGGAGAGTGTAGGAATTGTGTCTGAAGAAATATGAGGAACAAGAGCACTAGGAAATGGGAGATTGATTGTGCGAGGGGCTTGTGTCCTAAGGAGTAGGAAGTCACAAGTGCGCAAGATCAAGCAAAATTGAGCAAGTTGTGCAGAGCAAGTCTTTGAGGGGGTGAGATAAAGAGACAAAGAAGGAGAGAAGGAGAGAGGGAGGGATATACAAACAGAGTTGGAGGGTGAAGAGAGAGAGAGAAAGGGAGAGAGAGGAAGGAAGAGGGAGAAAGGAAGAGAGAGGATATGAGAGAATGGAGAGAGGGAGGGAAAGAGAGATGGAGTTAGATGGGGAGAGAGAGGGAGGTAAGAAGAAAGACATAGAGAGAGAGAGAGGGAGTGATAAGGAAGATGGAGAGAGAGGGAGAGAGGATAGAAGGAGGAAAGAGAGATAGAAGCAGGGGAGAGGGAGAGAGAGGGAGAGAGGATAGCAGGAGGAAAGAGAGATAGAAGTGAGGGAGAGGGAGAGAAGGGGAAGATAGATATATAGATGGAAGGCGAAGAGAGGGAAGAAGAGAGAGATGGAGGGAGGGAGGGAGGGACATAGAGATTGATAGACATGGAGTGAGGGAGCATCTGTGTTTGAGGGGGTGAGATAGAGAGACAAAGAAGGAGAGATGGAGGAAGATATAGATATAGATATAGATGGAGGGGGGAGAGAAGGAAAAATATTTCTTGCACTAGATGCATTGATTTTAGTGTAGATGGTGCACAAAGGTTTTTGTGGAAAGACAACTCACGAGTTTGTAAGAGGAGCCATGATTGTGGAGAGTGCAGGAATTATGTCCGAAGAAATATGAGGAACAAGAGTGCTAGGAAATGGGAGATTGATTGTGCGCGGGGCTTGTGTCCTAAGGAGTAGGAAGTCAAAAGTGCGCAAGATCAAGCAAAAGTGAGCAAGTTTTGCAGAGCAAGTCAAGAAGGCAATAGAGGAAGAATTATGTGCTAGAGGGTCGAGATCATGCAGGATCAAGGCCAACCAAGATCAATTGTATCAGCTGAGATTTGTGTGAGAAGCATAATGTTTTCTCAACATATACAAATTTCTTTGTAATAAATCCAAGTGCTCAAGAACAATCGATAAAATAGCCACATCAAGCATGCAGGTTTTTCCTGTCGAGTTTCTTGAGAAAAAATAAGTGTGTCATTTTGTGCATGTGTTTTTATATCTATGGTGTTTTTGTTCCCTTGCTTATGAATTGTTAAGAGACTCTATATCCTGGTAAAATTAAACTAGATTTCAGTTTTCAGATATTCATCTAAGTAGTTGTAGAGTTTCATGGAAATTTAACATAGCCATCACCCGATTCCTAAGCACATGTTGCTCCATTACATCATAAAAATGAGCACTTGCATGTCCCAACCCCAATGAGCAATAAACTGACTCATTGTTAAGGGGTAATAATATTGTAATATCATTCAAAGCAAGCTCTAACCCTGTGAGCTACGAGTAGTAATATAAAGAAAAATCAAACAAAATTAAAAGGTGCACAAGAGGGGTGGAAAAAATGTTGAAAAATGGGTAGATACCATCGGTATTTTCATTGGCAAATCATGGAGAAAAGTTTATATTTTTGACATATGACCAAGTGCACAAGTCGGCCCCACATGTGGAAAAGCCACCTAAAAACACATAAATAAGAGCTTGTTGGAATTCATTTGGCATCATCTCATGACACACCATTCGATCTGAAATAGCAAGAGACATCCACATGTGCGAAGGAGTCAAAGGAAGTTTCTGTTTTTGTGTTGACTAGCCATATATTCTTATGTTTGACCAATGTTGACTTGGAGAGATTGCTTTTGCTTGATTGAGCTCTTTGATTGTCTTAAAGGCTGAATGTTTTAGGGATACTTTGACTCTGTTTGACTATGACTTTGCTCCTGTGTTCTGATTCGTTGACTTGGGTTGACCACAAGTTTGATGGAGTCTTTGACCGAATTTTGGTCTCTTGGTCTAAGCTATTTTAGGACCCATAGCTTGTAGCATTGTTTTTGGACTCTAGAGGCCATTTAGAGCCTCATTGATTATGTATTTTGTTACCGATATGTATTGCACTTAGTGCCATTTTGATATATTCACCTTTACATGGTATATAGATGAGCAAACTTTGCATTATGGTTTTAAAACTTAAAAAGTAGTTCTTTTTCATTAAAAATTAATTATTTTTTGTATTTTTTAAAAACCAGTTCATTGAGATCTAACCAGTCCCGGTATGAAGCCCAGTTTTTTAGGTGGACCGTTCTGGTTTTGAATACTATGGGTGTAAAGCCCCATCACTTAGCCCACTTTCCCCACACGTGAGAATATTCTGAATCTTACCCAAAACATCAACACTCTCTCTTAGCGAGGGATGTATTCTACAACACCACCTCGAAATGGCTCTACCTTCGAACTTGGAACACATATCCATCCTTGATCCGCTACCACAACTGCTCCATATGACACGGAAGCAATTCTTATTGTATGACAGGGACCATTCTTCGAAGACACCTTGTTCCTAGAAGCTTCCCACTCTTGAGCATCTTGGATGGCCATCTTGTGCCGTGACACAATCTTGGAAGACTACTCTCTCACACTTGCATGGTCATATCATGCCATGACTTCCTAAACTTGAAGGTTGTCTTCCTCTCAGCTTGCTAACTCCCTCTAAAGACTAATTCCCTCCTAATTCCAGATCACAAGCCTTCTCAACCCTTAAGTTTTATGTTTGACCTTCACTCCAAATTTCTCACTTGTATCTCTAATGGCTATCTCAGTCCCTTGACCATCTTGATTCTTCCTTCTCGACCCTTTCCTATCACAGGAATAAATTTGGCCCTTACTTAGCCCCTCCAAGCTCAGTTCTCTTTACAAGACCTTCACACTTGGATCTTAATGAATCTCTCATTCATTTCTCTCTGTTTGTGAACTAAGATGCAAATATCAACAATTAATTGTGTAAAGATCTGCTCCATGTCTCACAAGGCTTGTTGATCCTGGTCTTCATGGCTAATACAAATAGTCTACCATACTTAGCCAACTCTCTTAGCATGGGTCTTCAAAACATTGTTGCTACCTGCAACAGTTCCTACAACTCCCTCTCAGAGTTGTCACCTGTGCAAATATCAGATCCAGATGCTCTTCTGAGAGACCAAGCTCTAATACCATGTTAGATTTTGGGCACTAGACTTAGTGCACACACACACCATGTCTGGTAATAGTCTGAAATTAACTAATTAATTGATACACACTGTGTGCTTAAACATAAACAAATTTTGCATAGTAGAACCTATAAAACCAACAATTAGATCATGCATAGTAAACATAAAATTTCAGCCCCAAAACGCAATTCTTATTAGTCCTTCAAGAAGAATCTAGGGCTCCCATACCAGGGAAAATGGCTCTTTTACAATGCTTAATAAAATGCCAAATACAAGGGAAGTCTTACACATAAAAACCCTTGTCTTTACTATTGAAACCATTCTCAGTCTCCGTGCCACAGTCTGCTCACTGTTGGTTGCTCCTATAGTTGTCCAATCAATGGAAGTCAAGGGAAAACTCAACCCTCCAAGCTGTCAAAACAATGCTACAAAGCAAGGGAAAACTCAACCATTCTTTGTTGTCCAAACAAGGGAAAACTCAGCCCTTCTTTGTTGTCCAAAAAAGGGCAAACTCAATAGCCTTACTTGGCTTGCCTAAGGCCTTCTTGACCTCCTCAAAACAACCCTGCTCAGACACTCTTGACCCTCCACAGGCCTTCTCTGCTCTCTCGGCCCTCCTCAAGCCCTCTCGGCCTTGCTCGGCCCTCTCATCCCTCTCGAGTTTGAGGCCTACTCGACCTTGTTGGCCCTCTCGGGTCCGAGGCCTATTCGCCCTTCTCCTCCTCAATATGCTCTCTTGCCGACCACAAGTCATCTCTCGGCTCAACTTGGCTCTCTCGGCCCAACAACAGATCTAAGGCCTACTCGGTCTTCTCCTTCACAAGACGCTCTCTTGTCGACGACTCCACAGGCCCTCTCGACCCTCAAGGGGTCTGAGGCCTACTCAGACTTCTCCTCCACAAGATGCTCTCTTGCTAAGCACAAGAATGAATCACTCACCCTTGTACTTATACTTTTCCAAAGTGTGCAATACCATGGGTCACCAGAATACAACGTGTCTATACCATGGATCTATCGGTGCAAAGCCCCAACACTTAGCCCACTTGTCCCACACATGAGAATACTCCCGATAATACCCAAAACATCAACAAAATTTAAATCAATGTCTACAATATTTTCATTAGAGGAAATTTCAGCCTAAAAGTGGCCTCCTAAGGAAAAATAATAAAATAATAGTTAAAATAGTAGAATAAGAGTTATGAACTTTGGAGGGAAAAGAATAAAACTACTTTTTAATGGTATTTTTGGCTTATCTCCTTATAGGTTTATTCAAATTTTAAGTATAGACACTCGTTGGATACATAATTAAATTCCGCATCCAACGAGTACCCATTATTCATATTTTTGAGAAGACCCACGTTGATAAAAATTTAAGATACATTTAAAAAACACATTTTTTAAAGAAAAACCAAAAATTAAATTTAGAAAAGTTTTTTTTCTTCTTTTCCCTCCAAATTTCTTACATGTACCTATTTTTAAATTTAAAAGATTTTGATTGGTTTACATGTTATGACATAGAAATTACATGAAAATTCATGGGCACTTCTAGGCTGAAATTTCCTCTAATGACTACTTCTATTTCATTGAATCATTTATGATGTATGAATCAATGTATTTCATTATTGAATTTGAATTTGAATCATGTTTATACACACATACACACACACACACATCGACGTCCCCTCGTCTCCCCTAAATTTACTTAAAATTTGGGGGTGCTCGTGCACGTCCCCCTTTTGTGTCTCCCCATTCCCGTGTCGCCCTGTTTGGAAACTTGGTGGAACATTGCAAAAAAATACCCTTCACTTAAACCAAAATCATTGATTAGGCATCCTAAGATTTTCGCACCATATTTTGAAGCTTAGATTAGGTAGTTTCATCAAAATTGGGTGGTGTTGACTGATGTTCCTTGATGATTGAGATGGAGGCAAAGGGTGATACTAATGATGAGGATCCCAATATAGGCGATAGTAGAACATTGCTTGCCATTTATATTTGTCATTCAAATGTTCTTGCTCATTTATTCAAAATGATTTTTGTCCAAGTTTCAATATTATGTGATGTGTGTGTGTGTGTGTATTGCATTTTCCTGTTACAAAATTCTTGGGGGTCACATTTCCAATGTGTTTCCATTTCGAAAATGCATACTCATTTGCCCATATCATGCAACTTAGGTTGAGGCAATTATACACTTTCTTTAATATGTAAAGGTACATTGTCACAAGGATATAATGACAATTTCTAATAGAATTTACTGTTGAAATTTGGTACCGGAGGACAGGTGGTTCCCTAAGGCTTTGATCTTTGGCCTAGGGAAAAGTGTCCAAAAGAATTTAATTTTTCTCCTAAAGTGACTTTATAAAGTTATAAAGTCAAATCTAATTTAAAAGTGACTTTAAGTGATAAAGTTACTAAAGTCTAATTTTAAAGTGACTTTAATAAAATCAATATAAAATTAGAAAGGAAAAAGTGACTTTGGAAATAAAAGACTAAGTGGGTCTTTATTAAAGTGGGGTGAATTAAAAAATGAAAAGTGAGATTTAATTGAGCATTTAATCTCAGCCCTAGATCTCAATCTATCTCAGCCATTGGATTTAGGGATTCCCCAAAAGTCACTTAGGGTTAGGTTAAAGGAGGAAAAGGAGGAAAAGATCATTCATTCTTTCATGAGCAGATTGAGAGAGGAGGAGAAGGAGAGATGGAGACTTTTTTTCTGAAGAGAGCTTGAGAGGGTGAAGGAGAAGAAAAACTCAGCAAGTCCGTACAGCAGCAAGGAGGGCACGGTTTTCGAGGCAGCAAGAGAGTGCACGGATACAAAGGCAGCTTGGCCGTACAGCAGCACAGAAATCCGTACAGCAGTCCGTACAGCGGTATTGAGGCACGGTTTTCAAGGAGAAAGGCAGCACGTTTTTCGAGGAATAGTACAGCAGCAAGAGGGCTCGATTTTCTAGGTGGCTGGGCACGTTTATCGAGGCAACCAGCACTGTTTTCGAGAAAGACAACTTGCTGGAAAATTCCGTACAGTCTGTACAGTTCGTACGGCTGTTCAGCTAAGTTCTGGGCACGAATTTCTGAACTGTCATTTGCTGTAATAAATTTCTGTTTTGAGTATTTTGCTGTTCTGGCACGTTTTCCAAGGCAGAGGCAAGCACGGAAAACCAGATAAGTCTGTTATTAATTTGCTGGAATTTTTCTTGTATATTTCACCCCTCTGTAAAAGCATTTTCTAGAAATAAGGAGGAGCTTTCGAACTGGTTTTCTCCAAGAGCTGTAGGGGGGTTTTCCAGGGTCATGTTGACCAAAAATATCTGTGTCAAATGTGTGAATGACTGTTTTTATGCTTGCTGATTTTTAATTCTGCATTTTCCAGCATTCTGAAAAATTTCCAGAATTTGTGTTTTCAGCAAAATTTATTTTCCAATTTGTTAAATGTATGGATATGGGAAAGGGCATTTAACTATTTTGGAGTAATAAGGTGAAAACTGAAAACCGGGGTGGGAAACTATAAATTTCTACATGGTATCGGAGCTTGAGTGCTGAAGAACAGTTTGGGACAGCAAGGAGGAAAATTACAGCCTGCTGATTTTTCACTCGGAAAATTCCAGCAAGCTGATTTTTCACAAACAACAGTTTTACCTTTACTACAGCAGTGCTATTTTTCAGTTTTAGGACAGCAGGATGTCTTTGGGACTGAGGGTGGAGGATAGGTTGGATGGGCATTCCAATTACAACATTTGGAAGGAGAGAATGTAGAGTATCTTTGAGGAGGCAGAAGTCTGGGACATTATGGTGCATACCACACAGAACCCTGTAAATGTGCCTACTGATGCTACTCAGTTGGCCGCATATAATAAAAAGAACAACAAGGGTAAGAGATTGATTCTAGACGGAATCAAAGACCATTGCATTCCTCATGTGAGAGGGAAGAGAAATGCTCATGAGATGTGGACAGCATTGTCCAATCTCTACCACAGTACCAATGAGAACCGGAAAATGGTCCTGAAGGAGAAGCTGAAGACCATTAAGATGGGTAATGATAGTGCAGCTGGATATCTCACAAAGATTACTAATGTGAGAGATGAGTTGGCGGCGATTGGAGAGGCCATTCCACCCACTGAGTTGGTGCGGATTGCAGTGAATGGCCTCCCCCGTTCATGGATGAACTTTGTTGACGGGGTTTGTGCACGTGAGACCCTTCCCACATGGGAGAGGTTTTGGGATGATTGCATTCAGACAGAGATCAGGAAAGGTTAGCTTGGGGCAGCCAAGCCAGTTGAGCAGGATGAGGATGTAGCACTGTTGGCAGGAGGCAAGAAAGGCAAAGGCAAGAAGCAAGCTTCCACAAGCAATGGTGGGGGCAAAGGCAAAGGTAAAGGTAAACAGGGTAACACACAGAAGGACTATTCCAAGGTGAAGTGTTGGAATTGTCAGAAGATGGGACACTATGCAGTTGTGTGTCCGGAGAAGAAGAAGAAGAAGGGGAAGAACCAGAGTATGGCAGCTTCAGCAGAGGTTGAGGACTTTGCAGATCGCTTTGACCGGGAGTTTGGGTTCATTGCGTGTGAGTCTTCTAGTGCAGGATTACCTGCCACACAGGTTCAGAGGGAGCATGCATTTCCCTCGATTAGCGGAGCATCTTCGAGTATCTGGTATGTGGACAGTGGGGCTTCACGTCACATGACAGGAGTCCGTGAGTACTTCTCAGAGCTTTCAGAGAGTGGCACTGATGTAGAGGTAGTACTCGGTGATGACAGAGTTGTTAGAGCAGTGGGTGTGGGAACATTGACATTTCAGAGGGAGTCCAAACCTCCCTTGAAGGTGTTAGATGTTCTTTATGTGCCAGGGATGAGGAAGAACCTCATATCTGTCTCAGCTTTGGAGGACAGAGGATATGAGGTACTGTTCAGGGGAGGACAGGTGTTGATGTATCCCAGGGGCACTCCAGCTGATTCAGCTAGAGTGATAGGTGTACGCCATGCAAAGGTGTACAAGTTTGCATTTCAGTCCCTTTTGGCATTGAGTAGTAGCACTGACAACAGAGCTAGCAGTTCTGAGCTGTGTGAGATTTGGCACCGCAGGATGGGGCACATGTATCATGGAGCCTTGAGGATTTTGCGAGAGATCACTACAGGTGTGCCAGATTTCAGTACTGATCACTTTGATACTTGCAGAGGATGTGCGATGGGCAAGTTTGCCAAATCCCCTTTTCCCAGCAGTGACAGCAGAGCGACTGGGATACTTGATTTGATTCATTCCGATGTGAGCGGTTGGATGTCTCATGTTTCCTTGAGTGGATATGAGTACTATGTTTTATTCATTGATGATCACTCCAGGAGGACCTGGATTTATTTCTTGAAGACCAAGAGTGAGGTCTTCAAGCGGTTTCAGGAGTTTAGAGCTTTTGTGGAGACACAGACAGGTCGGAAGATCAAGTCCCTGAGGTCGGACAATGGAGGAGAGTACACCCTTGGAGAGTTTGTTGACTATTGTGCGGAGGCAGGCATTAGGAGGGAGCTCACTGTTCCTTACAACCCCCAGCAGAACGGGGTTGCGGAGAGGAAGAACAGATCCATCGGAGGGGCTGCCAAAGCCATGTTACATGATCGGGGGTTGCCATTGTTTTTGTGGGCAGAGGCCTGCAACACAGCTGTTTACTTGCAGAACAGGAGTCCGCATCGTGCCTTGGGGCACATGACTCCGGAGGAGGCTTTTTCTGGGAAGAAGCCTGATATGGGTCATCTTCGTATCTTTAGGTGCATGTCATACTCCTACATACCCAAGGAGAAGAGGACCAAACTAGAGCCCACCGCAGAGAAGGGTATCTTTGTGGGCTACAGTGAGACCTCCAAGGCCTTTCGGATTTACATTCCTGCACAGAGGAAAGTTGTTGTCGGGCGGGATGTGAAGTTCGAGGAGGACAGGGCCTTCAGGAGGTCACGGGAGTTAGGCCATGCCGGATGGAGAGGGACCTGGGCGAGTTGAGTCGGTCACGAGGGGATCCGGTGGGGGATAAGTATCGGAAGGTACATCTGTGACGATGTCGGGTCCGTCGGTGGGGGTGGTTCACGCAGGGTCGGAGGTGGTGCTGCGGGCGGCATGCGACGGTCCACGGAAGCGAGTTCATGGGGAGTCCCGCGATGGACGAGTTCACACGGTGCCCTCGGCATCTCGGGTTCGAGTGGGGCGAGGAGGACAACGGACGGACGGTCGGGAGTTCGGGCTCCGGTGTTGAGGAGGAGGAGTTTTATTCTCCGGCGGGGAGAAGTGTGCTCGGGGAAGAGGAAGCCCAAGTGGCTTCGGGATACCTTGAGAGAGGCCACATGCGATGCCGAGCCTAAGAGGTTGGTCAGAGAGAGAAGACCACCTGAGAGGTTTTTGTAGCTATATGGCAATGGCTACTAGCATCCTTGACTCTGAGCCTTCTAGCTATGAGGAGGCAGCTAGCCAGCAGGTCTGGAGAGAGGCCATGCAGGAGGAGTATTCTTCTATCATGAAGAATGATGTTTGGGAGGTGGTGCCGAGGCATGAGGGCAAATCCGTGGTTACTTCCAGATGGCTTTACAAGGTAAAGCATGCTGCAGATGGCAGCATTGAGAAATTCAAAGCGAGGTTTGTGGCTAGAGGGTTCTCCCAGGTAGAGGGAGTTGATTATGAGGAGACCTTCGCTCCCGTGGCTCGATATACTTCGATCAGCTCCATTATATCGATAGCAGCAGAGATGGGTTGGAAGATCCACCAGATGGATGTGAAGACCGCATTTCTCAATGGCTTCATACGGGAGGAGGTGTACATTGAGCAGCCACAGGGCTTTGAGGTGCATGGGAAGGAGTCCCATGTGTGCAGACTGAAGAAGGCCCTTTATGGCCTGAAGCAAGCTCCCAGAGCTTGGTACTCCGGGATAGATACTTACTTGCAGAAGATGGGTTTCACAAAGAGTGAGGCAGATCCGAACCTTTACTATATTGTGATAGGTGAGGAGCCTCTCATTCTGGTGCTGTATGTGGATGACTTAGTCATTACAGGTGCAGAGAGACTCATAGAGCACTACAAGAGAGATCTTGCGGCGGAGTTTGAGATGAAGGACATCGGCTTGATGCATTACTTTTTGGGTTTGGAGGTGTGGCAGGAGGAGGGGCTTTTCTTCCTGGGACAGGGGAAGTATATTGTGGACATCCTTGGCAGATTCCACATGGAGGATTGTAGACCCATGTCGACACCGATGATCACCAACTGGAAGAAGCTTCATGCTTCGGATTCCGAGTTGGTGGATCCCACATTGTACGGACAGCTGATTGGTTCCTTGATGTATTTGGTCAACACTAGACCAGATATTTGTTTTGCAGTCAACACGATGAGTCAGTTTATGTGTGAGCCTAGGAAGGTTCACTGGGTGGCTGCAAAACACATTTTGCGGTACTTGCAGGGGATAGTGGATTATGGTCTGGACTACAGGCAGGGAGATGGAGTGAGATTGGCAGGTTACACTGATTCTGATTGGGCAGGTTGTGCTTCTGATAGGAAGAGCACTTCAGGGTGCTGTTTTGTGTTGGGTTCGGCAGTGGTGTCATGGTTTAGCCGAAAGCAGCAGTCAGTAGCATTGAGTTCAGCGGAAGCAGAGTATATGGCAGCCAGTCTAGCTAGTTGTGAGGCCATCTGGCTTCGCAAGATGTTGTTTGGCTTATTTGGTCAACCGTTGAGACCTTCAGTGATTTACTGTGATAATCAGAGTTGCATTAAACTCACGGAGAATCCAGTATTTCATGACAAGTCAAAGCATATTGGGATCAAATATCATTTCATCAGAGACTATGTTCAGAAGGGAGCTGTGAAGCTTGAGTATATTCCCACTGATGAGCAGGTTGCAGATATTCTTACCAAAGCCTTACCACGGGGCAAGCATGTCTACTTCAGAGACAAGATGGGTGTGGTGAGGAACACCTTCCTCGGTAAGAGGGAGTGTTGAAATTTGGTTACCGGAGGACGGGTGGTTCCCTAAGGCTTTGATCTTTGGCCTAGGGAAAAGTGTCCAAAAGAATTTAATTTTTCTCCTAAAGTGACTTTATAAAGTTATAAAGTCAAATCTAATTTAAAAGTGACTTTAAGTTATAAAGTTACTAAAGTCTTAATTTTAAAGTGACTTTAATAAAGTCAATGTAAAATTAGAAAGGAAAAGTGACTTTGGAAATAAATGACTAAGTGGGTCTTTATTAAAGTGGGGTGAATTAAAAAACAGAAAGTGAGATTTAAATGAGCATTTAATCTCAGCCCTAGATCTCAATCTATCTCAGCCATTGGATTTAGGGATTCCCCAAAAGTCACTTAGGGTTAGGTTAAAGGAGGAAAAGGAGGAAAAGGTCATTCATTCTTTCATGAGCAGATTGAGAGAGGAGGAGAAGGAGAGCTGGAGACTTTTTTTCTGAAGAGAGCTTGAGAGGGTGAAGGAGAAGAAAAACTCAGCAAGTCCGTACAGCAGCAAGGAGGGCACGATTTTCGAGGCAGTAAGAGAGTGCACGGATACTGAGGCAGCTTGGCCGTATAGCAGCACAGAAATCCGTACAACAGTCCGTACAGCGGTATTGAGGCACGATTTTCAAGGAGAAAGGCAGCACGTTTTTCGAGGAATAGTACAGCAGCAAGAGGGCTCGATTTTCTAGGTGGTTGGGCACGTTTATCGAGGCAACCAGCACTGTTTTCGAGAAAGACAGCTTGCTGAAAAATTCCGTACAGTCTGTACAGTCCGTATGGCTGTTCAACTAAGTTCTGGGCACGAATTTATGAACTGTCATTTGCTGTAATAAATTTCTGTTTTGAGTATTTTGCTGTTCTGGCACGTTTTCCAAGGCGGAGGCAAGCACGGAAAACCAGATAAGTCTGTTATTAGTTTGCTGGAATATTTCCTGTATATTTCACCCCTCTGTAAAAGCATTTTCTAGAAATAAGAAGGAGCTTTCGAACTGGTTTTCCCCAAGAGTTGTAGGGGGTTTTTCCAGGGTCATGTTGACCAAAAATATCTGTGTCAAATGTGTGAATGACTGTTTTTATGCATGCTGATTTTTAATTCTGCATTTTCCAGCATTCTGAAAAATTTCCAGAATTTGTGTTTTCAGCAAAATTTATTTTCCAGTTTGTTAAATGTATGGATATGGGAAAGGGCATTTAACTATTTTGGAGTAATAAGGTGAAAACTGAAAACCGGGGTGGGAAGCTATAAATTTCTACATTTACAAGTGAAATGCACAATTGAGATTGTAATTTAAGATTAATTCATTCTTGATTTGGTGTTCATGGGCTAGACTTGTAAGTATTATTGGAGAATCTAGTAGGGCAATTGTTCAAACAATTCTCCTTATCCTTAATAATTTCTTGTGAACTTATATTAAATTCTTATTATTCTTTATTAGTTTCTCTTCATCAAACTATTATCAAGAGCATAAGACATGAGAACAATGAAGGCAATGAAAACACAAAATGTAGGCTCCAAGCCAGGGCAAAACCCCTCCAAAGGGGGAAACCTAGAAATAATCTCTTCTCTTCTTAAAGAATCAATTCAAATGAGAAATCCAAGACTTCAAGACCAAAGTTAAGACCTCCTCCAAGCACCAAGTCAACCCTCCAACAAGAGCTCTTCCAAATGAGTCAAAGTATTACAAAGTCAACAAGGATCAAAATTTGTCAAAGCAACTTCTATCATGTTGAAATGTGTAACTAGATTCAGTCTTCATAAATATGAAATGTACTTTTGATTCTTGTATATTGGGAAAAGAAAGAAAATTTATTATTGTTATTTTTGTAGCATGGGTTTCATGCTCAAGGTCTTTTATTTAGAGGTCAAGCACCCATTGAGTGCTTCTAGGGTTTGTCCTAGGATCAAGAAATCAAGAGTCATTATCATATGATGAAGATCCCATCGGGAACATTGTAACATGCAAAAAGAGTTATTTTTGTATTTAAAAGCGTCAAAATACCCTCCAGGACCAAGTCGACCTAACAGTTAAGAAGTCGGCCTCATTAGGGCATGTCGTCCTCATTGGAAGCCTACATATAGGAGGAAACTCGATCTCCTATGGACGCTCACTCATCTTCTCATTATCTAAGCGAAGGAGAAGCAAAAGAAGGCTAGAGAAGAAGGGAAGAAGGGCGAAGAACGAAGGTTTGGGTTACTTCTCTCTCTCTCTCTCTCACATGTGCAAAGAAGGAAGGCTAGGGTTTTGATGCTGCAAGATCGAAGTTGAGGAAATTACGGAAAGAAGGTCAAAGGAAGGTCTATTAGGTCACCTACAAGCCCTAGAAGAAGGAGGAACCCAAGCAAAGGTCAAAGGAAGCCTTGGAAGCCCTGGAATTGCTTACACATGTGGAAGCAATAACTTTTGTAGGGGCCGAAAATTTTAGACCTGCAATAGAGGCTGAAAGTTTGTAGCTGGGGGTCGAAGTTGTGCAACTAGAAGAGATTTGATTGGGTTTGACTTGGACAGAGGAAACACATCATCAAGGAGGTCAGACTTGGTCTTGAAAGGGTATTGGTCTTGGTCTATAGGTCTTGGAATTCGTCATTTGAAGAATTTGTAAGAAGGGAAGATATTTGTGGGTTTTCCTCTCAAGTGGAGAGGTTTTGGCCCTGGCTTGCAACCTATATCCTGTGTTCTTGTGTATTGTTGATCTTTTTGTTTTGGTAGCTGTTTGATAATAAGAACAACAACATAATAAGAGAAGAAGCTACTAATCAAGAAAATTAAAAATACATCACAAACAATTATCAAGTTGAAGAGAAATAATCTTAGTTGCAACCCTTTAGATATCTCAACATGGTTTCAGAGCTAAGGTTGGCTAAGGGCATGATGAAGATCACTACATCCTAGAAGAAATCTTTGAAGTAGTGTTCTATGGTGGTAATTCATCTCAAGCAAGGTATCAAGGCATTTTGGAATCTCCTATTATCCATCAAGAATCATATGACCAAGACTTCTACAAAGGACAAAGGGCTATCCTAAACACTTATAGTTACATTTGAAGATGAAAATATTTGGGTAATCGATAGTGGAGCATCAAGGCATATGACAGGTGAACACAAACAACTAAAGACCTTATGAAGAGGAAAATATTCCTACTCTGTTGAACTTGGTGACAAAAAGAGATACCTAGTAAAGGAATTGGATCAACTTCGCTGGCGCTGGAGAATGGAGGAAACGTTCATCTCAATAACATTCTCTTCAGGTTTGCAAAAGAAATAACTTTCCATTTCATGTCTAGAAGATAAAGGAGATATGGTCGCTTTTATAGATGGAAAGGTTGTGGTATGGGATAAAAGCTTTAGCATCGACAATGCAAAAATCATTGGGGGTCGTGAAGGAAGACTCTACAGGTCGCTGACATCTCTCTCTCAAGCTTTGGTTCACATTGAAGTAATTCCATGTGAAATTTGGCATGGAAGGTTTGGACACCTACACTATAAAATCTTACCAATTCTAAATTCAATGGTGAATGACATCCTTGAACTCAAGGAGGATCATGAAGGAGTATGCAAGGGATGTGCATTTGGTAAAAATGTTAAGAGACCATTTGGAAGCAGTGCTTCAAGGTCAAAATAAATCCTGGATATCATCCATTTTGATGTCTGTGGTCCTATGTATACGAAGTCTCTTGGAGGTCATCTATATTATGTAACATTCATTGATAATCACTCAAGGAAAACTCGGATCTATTTGCTGAAGTCCAATGATGAAGTATTCAAAAAATTTTAGAAATTCAAAGCTAAAGTAGAGAGCCTTATAGAAAGGAGGATAAAGGTACTAAGATCTGACAATGAAGGAGAATAAACATCAAAGGAACTCATAGCTTTCTGTAAGGAGGTTGGGATTAAGAGGGAGCTGATAGTTCCATATAATCCTGAACAAAATGGAGTTGCTGAACGAAATAATTGATCGATTGAGGTAAGTGTTAGACAGTTAGAGCCATGTTACATGATCAAGACTTGCCTAAATTTTTGTGGGGTGAAGCAACAAAAACTGTTGTATATGTTCAAAATCAAAGTCCTCACAGATCACTAGACAACATGACTCCTAAGGAAGCATTCACCGGGAAGAAAGCAAGTGCAAACCATCTCCGAATATTTGGTTTTCCTGTCTATGTTCACATTCCGAAAGATGAGAGAAAGATGTTGGATCCTACAAACATGAAGGGAATATTTGTTGGATATAGTAAGACTTCAAAAGCATATAGGATCTACATAAAGGAAGGGCATCGAATAAAAGTAAGCCGAGATGTGATCTTTGATGAAAGTATTGCATTCAAGAAATCAAAGGACCTCCCGATTGACTCTGATGATGAAGAACTTCCAATATTCGAAGAAGAATGCACTAGGGAGGAAGAGGATTCGAATCATGAAGAAGAAGGTTCCAATGAACCTGTGCAACAAGTGATCATCCCTGAAAGCAGAAAGAGACCTAATTGGTTGAAGTCTACTCTTCTAGATGTAGTAGGACATGGATCAACCAAAGGTACATTCAGGGAAAGTAAGAAGCCCAAAAAAAGAAAAAAATATTGAGGGTATGCAGCCTATATGACAAAGTTAATAGACGCAGAACTATCCACCTTTGAATAGGCTGTCAAACATCAAGAATTGAAAGATGCCATGAATGAATAATATCAATCAATAATGAAGAATGGAGTTTGGGAGATCATTCCTAGGCCTGAAGACAAATATGTGGTAACTTCCAAGTAGCGCTACAAGATTAAACATGCAGCAGATGGAAGTATTGATAAATATAGGGCAATATTTGTGGCTAGGGGTTTCTCCCAACAAGAAGGCATCGATTATGAAGAGACATTTACACCTAGTTAAAGGTATACAACTATACGTTCGTTGGTCTCTTTGGAAGCATCGATGGGATGGAACATCCATCAAATGGATGTCATGACAACATTCCTAAATGGTACTATTGATGAAGAAGTATACATAGAACAACCCTTGGGATTTGAAGTAAAATATAGAGAGACTCATGTCTGCAGGCTGAAGAAGGCAATTTATGGCCTTAAGCAAGCACCAAGGGTTTGGTATGCAAGGATGGACACATACCTACAAAGATTGGGCTTCTCGAAGAGTTTTGCTGATCCAAATATTTATGTCAAGGTTGTGAAGGATGAGCCCGTAATCATTCTTCTATATGTGGATGATCTTCTCATGATAGGTGTGGAAGGTCATATTCAAGAGTATTAAAAGCAATTGGCAGCAAAATTCGATATGAAGGATCTAGGGATGATGCACTACTATTTGGGGTTGAAAGTTTGGCAAGGACCTGATGAGATATATCTAGGTTAAGGAAAATATGTGATCGAGATGCTGAAAAGGTTTGACATGATGGATTGCAAACCTATGACAACCCCTATGATCACAAATTTGAAGAGGCTAAGAAGTTCTGATTCAAGCCCTGTGGATCCGATTAGGTATAGACAATTGGTTGGCTCACTGATGTATTTGGTAAATACTCGACCAAACATATGTTTTGTAGTGAATATTCTCAGTCAGTTCTAGGTAGATTTGAAGCATGATTATTGGATAGCAGCCAAGCATATACTAAGATATTTGCAAGAAACAATCCACTACTGCCTAAAGTATGATAGAAAGAATGATGTCAACATGATTGGATATATAGATTCTGACTAGGGAGGTAGTGAGATGGATGGGAGAAGCACTATTGGAGGATGTTTTAGTTTGGGATCGTCCATGATATCCTAGATGAGTAGAAAGCAAGAATCAATTGCTTTGAGTAGTGCTAAGGCTGAATACATTGCAGCCTGTGAAGTAAGCAGAGAAGTTGTATGGTTGAGGAGGCTGCTCTCCGAATTGTTTGAAGGATCGATGGACCTTATGGTGATACATTGTGACAACACTAGTTGTATAATTTTGTCTGAAGACCCAATGTTCCATGGAAAGACAAAGCACATAAATAAAAAGTATCACTACATATGAAAGCTGGTGCAAGATGGAGTGTTGCAGCTATAATATATCTCCACTGATGAACAGGTCACTGACATCTTGACAAAATCTCTTCCTAATAAGAAGCTTGTGTATTTGAGAGACAAGCTTGGATTGGTTGATAAATCCTTTCTATTTGAGAGGGAGAGATAGACACATCATTCTTGTCTTCACTTCATGAAGAAAGAATGGAGGATTGGGTAAGCATCTGTTTTCTGATACTCTTTGAGGATGAGGTAGGGCATCCAAGATATAAGAGTAGTTGAAGAGGAAATTCCTTGAGGATGTGTTATTCCAAGATAGGAATTGTCCTAAAAGGACATACCTTGTGAACACCTGGGTGGGATATGTGCCTTGAGAGACAATGATGATGGTGTTTATCAGTCATTGGTCTCGCCAACATTGTGCTCTAATCTGTTGGTTTTTGTAGCATTCGGGTGTTCTAGTCTCGAAACTTTGTGGAGAGGCTAAAACACAGGAGCTCTCCATAACCCAGAAGTCGTTTATGGAAATTTCACCTATAAGTGTCTCAATTATATTATTATCCTATTTCTAAATATTTCCTAAGTCTAAACTTAGGATTTTTTTTTAATTAATTAGTATTAATTGAGAAAGGTGAGAATCATCTAGAAACTCACACAGATCAATCTAGAAATGATCTCAATCGTTGATTATGTTTTAATCTTGGCCGTTGGAGTCCCAACTGGAGATTATAACAAGAGGTCGATGGGTAGATGGGGAACACACCAGTGCAGATACTCATTTACCTAGGCAGTTCGATTTTCTCAGTAGCAGAGACCCAACAGAGAAGATTGAGCCAGAGGGTGAGTAGCAAGTGGCAGAGGAGGTTAGTAACATTTTCGGAGGAAGTCTTCTAGTTCTGGAAGAGGTACTGAGAGGGAGTGCGAAATTCCCAAAGGTTTTGTGCAAGGACTGCAGGCATAGCAGCAGAATAGTTCGATCTAGCTGGAGGAGTTAGCGATTTAGTAGTTGGAGGTCAGGATTTTGGTAAGATGACTCGGTGAGTCAGTTCCAGAGCCAAAAAGAGACAAAACTGTTGATTTCAGAGTTTTCCAGAGGTAGCTACTACAGAGTCTGCTCAAACTCGTCGCAAAGGTTGAAGCAAAAGGGTCTGCGTGTGGCTGGGGAGACAGTTCTGGGGACAAAAATTAGATGTGGGGTGAAAACAAATTCCCACTATAAATTTGTCAGTATTTCTCTTAGATTGGATTGCCAGTAGAGCATCCAAATTATTGTACTAAGAAATTTGTTGCTGCATAATAAAATAAACCCTCATAATGCTGCACTGAGTTTTCCACATTCGGTTTTTCTAGCGATTGTTGTCCAAAATAACGATGTCAATTCTATGTGTGTGTGCTAGCATATTTCTCAGTTCGTATTTTATTTCCGTGACATTTTATTTGGTGAAGAAATTGCAGTGAGAATATGTAGCGAACAAAGTTCCTTCTCAAGTTAAATACTCCAGAAGACTTGGAATACAAAGATATCCATGAGGATACAAATATTATATTATATAGTATGATGAATGATTAGATGATTGAATGTTACAAATGAGTCCTGCTTATATACCTACGCAGGTGCCTCTTCACGAAAGGTCATGTCTTATCAGACATGGCCTTTCAGCCTAATTACTAATTAACTAATTAATCACTATTTACATTATTTTATTCATTACATTGCCTTCCCCTCAAAAAGCTTTGTCCTCAAAGCTTGTCGATGAAAGGCTTCGATTTCTTTTCCTGCTACGAACATCTTCTCGTCTCGGGGCAGTTATCCTTGTCGATACAAGTTGATATGATCCTCTAAGTGACAAACAAAACTGTCGCATTGAGAATGGATCGGACCATCCTAAATCAATCTTCTGTGGAATCTTACGATCACTGGAAACTTGTGATGATTCATTAGTATTCTTTGGAATATCAACGTGTTTCTGTTTTGAATACATAGCTTGGTTGAGTTGTTTGCTCCCATGATTTGGATTTGATAGAGAACTGTTTTGGTTTGACCTCTTTGATTTTCGCTTGGCGAGGATGTTATGGAGATGGTTACAAAATCTTCACATAGAATGTTCCTCGTTCGTCCGGTATCTAAGTTAGTTTCTTCTGCAACTTTCTTGTCGTCTTCTTCAGTTGAGACATTTACTGGATCAACGTTCGATTTTTCTTCAACTTGAACTTCTATATTTGAAGATTTCGATGCTTCATTTTCAACAAGTTGTTGCACTTTGTTTTCCAATGACTTCTTGTCTTTCTTTAGCTTCTTAATTTGCGTTAGTAATTTATTGTTGTGGTCCTTGAGGCGAGCAACTTCTTCATTCTTGTTAGTTGTGATTTCGTCAACTTCTCTTTGCAAATATTGTATTGCTTTTTTACTTTCTGGAAGAACTACTCTTGTGATATCTAATATGTCTTCCGGTGTTAGTGAATTCGGCTTCACCGTGACATCTTGTAACGTTATGTTTTTCTTTTTGTAAGAAAATGTCAAAAACTTCTTTTTCGTATTAAGGATGAATGACCCTAGTGATTCCATCTAGAGTGAACCCAGAACTATATCACTATTATTGGAAAATAAGGTTTTACAGTGAATTGCGAGACAAGGGAATACTCCCCAATACTTAGGTGTAAATTCTCTATGTTGTATTGTTTGTCATTTGTGTTAAATGAATTTGCTTCAGTGATATTTGATTCATGGATCATTAATTGGTTAGCACATTTGGTACTAACATAATTATTCTTTCGAGTAAAATTGATAGATATGAGAACCTCTTTTCCCGCAAGTGACCCTTTGATTTCAATTAGCGCATCGACACACATACTATAATTTTTAGGAAATCTTCCCTCTTTTAGTTCTGTTTTGGATGCCATTTTGTTGGATAACTTCGGGGTTTTTAAGGGTGACCCTTCCTAATATTTATAATAAAATATTATTATTTCCCTTTAGTAAACCCTCAAGCTTAATTAATCTTTCCAATATCCTTTACTATTATTCCTTCAGTCTTTGGTAATGAATCCTTCACTAATATTGTCTTTTAAAAGAGGCTCAAATTCTTTTATATATGTATATATTCCCTTTTTAAATAAAATCTTTAGAATATAATGATTTATCTCCTTTTACACTTTTCCAATACTTAAACCTTTAATAACCTCTTTTTCCTTTTATATACCTTTGAGCTTTAATAATGATTCCTTAATATTATAAGAAATCCTTAATAATATTTTTCCTTCCGATTTTTTTGAAAATTACTTCCTTGATTTCTTTTTATGAAATCTTCTATAATTACTAAGAAGATGTTTGACTCTCATAATATATATATATATATATATATATATATATATATATATATATATATTTAACAATTGATTTTTTTTTAACTCTTTTTTTTGTTGAAAGGTTACAACCCTAGTGAAATGTGGCTATTCACATATATTCACCTATAAAATATATGTCCACTTATGTGTATTTGACTCGGTTAATGTTCGCCACGTAAAAGTAAACTTACCATTCACACAAAGATTTTTATTCCTTTTGTTCTTATTTTACTGTGCAAATACCATGGAAAATTACCATGGGCTTGTAAAACCACGAGCTTGTGAACCACTTAAAGAATAATCAAAATAACCTTATCTACTCTTCTTTCTTTCTTTTTCCTTTTTATTTTTAAATTGTCTTGGTATGTACGTATATGTACTACTTTATATATATCTCTTTTTTTCTTTTTTCTTTTTTTTTACTTATATATATATATTTCTATTTTTTATTTTTGACTATATATATATTGCTTTTGCTTCTTTTTTTTCAAAAATTTCCTTTTTCTTTCTTCAAAATTTTAATTTTGGCCAAAGGCCTATTGGTGAAATTTCTTCAAATTTTTAATTTTGGCCAAAGGCCTACTGGTGAAAATGGAGAAACTCCAAGATTGGGAGCGAAATGCTTCAATGACAACAATGTTGATGAATTTTTGATGGCCAAAGGCCTGGACCGAGGAGCGTAGCTATGTGCAGTGATGATTGGTCAGAAGATCGAACTGCTTTGATACCAAATGAAGCGAACAAAGTTCCTTCTCAAGTTAAATACTCCAAAAGACTTGGAATACAAAGATATCCATGAGGATACAAATATTATATTAGATAGTATGATGAATGATTAGATGATTGAATGTTACAAATGAGTCCTGCTTATATACCTATGCAAGTGCCTCTTCACGAAAGGTCATGTCTTATCAGACATGGCCTTTCAACCTAATTACTAATTAACTAATTAATCACTATTTACATTATTTTATTCATTACAAAATATTTCATTATTTTGTCGTAAACAAAATAAACTGCATAATTAATTTTTCAGTTAGAAGAAATATTTCCATTTGTTGCATTTCAAGGAATTTTCACATCGTATCAGAGCATCTTTGATAGGTAGAAGGCTCAAAGTCGAAGGGAGAAAATTTCGCTGTTCAGAGGGAGCAACTAGACGAAATTTTTAGGGGATGTATAGTGCCTAGCTAGGCAGTGCGAATTGGTGGGCAAGGGTTTGATTTTTTAGTTGTAGGTGGTTGAAGTATTCAAACTATCTATGGAAGCGATTCCAGCAGGCAGAGGGAGCAACAACTCAATATTTTTGTAGAGCAGACTTCTTGTCTGGGCACAAAGTGTTTGCAGCAATTTTCCATAGCAGATTTAGTGCTGGAAGGAAGAGAAATAAGCACACTAGAGTATACGTAAATTTCTTCAGTATGATCATGGATTGAATTGATATTCAAGGGGCTTTAGAGCTATCTTCCAGATTGGAGGATGAATTTTCTTGCTTATCAGGCGCGGCTTCACAGGGTGTTTGGTATATAGGCATTGGAGCGTCAACTCACATGATAGGGGTTAGAGAATATTTCTCTAGCTATAATGAGGAGTAGATGGATTTCCAGATTACGATGGGAAACAGATTAAAGTGTACTTCGGAGGGAGAGGTACTAGTGCTATAGAGGTATTGCATGTGCGAGGATTAAGTATGAGCTTGATTTCAATATCCCAGCTATAGGATAAGGGTTATGATGTCCACTTCGTAGGGAAGAGGGTGTTCGTCAAACACCCAAGCTGGAAGAGGGTGAGACAGTTTGGAGTTCAAAGTAATAGGCTATACAGGTTGCAACTCAATTCTCCAATGGAACTGGTAGGAAGTGATAGTAGTAGTGGGAAGAAACTAAATGAGCTATGGCATAGGAGAATGGGAGATTTACACCATGGAGCACTCAATATGCTCAGGGAGATAGTGACAGGGGTTCTAGAACTGGTTATGAAACACGATGATGTGTGTAGGGAGTGTGTGCTTGGGAAATATGCTAAGGCAACACCCCCAAGAAGTGACAGCAAAGCAGATGGTGTGTTAGGACTTACACACTCAGACATTTATGTCTCGATGTCCACTAGAGTTCTCAGTGAGGCCGAATACTTCGTCACCTTTATTGATGACCATTCCAAGAAAACATGGATCTACTTCTTGAAGACCAAGGATGAGGTCTTCGATCGCTTCAGGGAGTTTAAAGCTCTCATGAAGAATGCGATAGGGAAAAAGATCAAGGTGCTTCGCTCAGATAATGGTGGAGAGTATATTGATAATGGCTTCACAGATTTTGTGCAAAGGAAGGCATCAAAAGAGAGTGGACAACTCCATACAATCCACAACAGAATGGGGTAGTGGAGTAGAAAAACAAAACTATATTTGGGGTTATAAAAGCAATGTTATATGACCAAGATTTAGGTTTTTATGGGCAAAGGCATGTAACATAGAAATGTATATTCAGAATAGGACTCCTCATAGAGCATTGGTGAAGAAAATGCCAGAAGGGCTCTTCAAAGGGAAGAAGCCAAAATTTAGTCACTTCAAGATCTTTGGCAGCATTGCTTATTGCCATGTGCCAGATGAAAAGTGCACCAAATTGGATCAGACTGCAAAGAAGGGGTTCCTCGTTGGATATCGCGAAACCTCCAAGGCATAGAAGATCTCCATTCCTAGCAATAGGAAGATTGTAGGCAGATGGGACGTAAAGGTCCTGGAAGATCGAGCTTTCAAGAGATCTCATGAGATGCTTGCAGGTGATCAGAATCGGCCAGATGAAGCCCCATTGGTCTAGCAATAGGGGCAACCAGTGGGACAGTCACAGGGATCCGGTACAATGACCACTACTAGAATTTCCTCAGGTGCAGGGGATCCAGTGAGATCTCATCAGATGGAGCAACAGAGGCAGGATGAGGAGGAGCTGGTTGAACCTCCCACTACTAGTAGTCGAACCAACAGAGAAGTTCGTCAGACATTAAAAGATGCAAAGGAATTCGTTGGAGCTCCTAGAACGAAGAAGAGAGAGCGCGGGCAACCTAACAAGTACCAAGCATTGGTGGCTTGGGTTGCATAACCTTCTAGCTTTCACGAAGCCCCACAACGTCAGGTGTGGGTAGATGCCATGGTCGATGAATACAACTCTATCATGACGAATGATGTTTGGGAGGTGGTGCCAAGTCCTAAGGACAAATCAATTGTAGGTTCTCGATGGATCTATAAGATCAAGTGTGTTGTAGACGACTGTGTGGAGAAGTACAAGTCTAGGTTTATGGAAAAGGGGTATGCACAGAAAGAAGGGGTAGATTATGAAGAGACCTTCGCCCTAGTTGCCAAATACACTTCTATTTGGTCAGTTATATCCCTAGCAGCTCAAATGGGGTGGCAGATTCACCAAATGGACGTCAAGACAACATTCTTGAACGGGGTGATAGAGGAAGAGGTGTACATAGAACAACCAGAGGGCTTCGAGACTCATGAGAGGAGCACTCATGTGTGCAGATTGAAGAAAGCTCTATATGGGTTCAAGCAGGCTCCCAGGGCATGGCATGGTCGGATTGACAGCTACGTGCAGTAGATGGGATTCACCAAGCGTGATGCAGATCCCAACCTTTATGATTTGATGGTAGAGGGTGAGCCACTCATCCTAGTATTGTATGTGGATGATCTCTTCTTGACAGGATCATCAGGGCTCATAGAGGACTGCAAGAGGAACTTGGCAACAAAGTTTGATATGAAGGATTTGGGGTTGATGCACTATTTCCTAGAGTTGGAAGTGCGGCAGAAGGACAGGGAGATCCTCCTTGGGCAAGGAAGATATGCTACAGATATTCTGAAAAGATTCAGAATGCAGGATTGTAGACCCATGTTTACACCCATGATCACCAACTGGAAGAAAATAGATGCATCAAATGACAAGGATGTTGACCCCACCTTGTATAGACAACTCATCGGTTTTCAAATGTATCTGGTCAACACTAGGCCAAATATATGCTTCATGGTCGATACCCTCAGTCAGTTCATGGTGGAACCGAAGAGGGTAAATTGGACAACAACGAGGCTTATTTTGAGGCATGTGCACAACACAATCAAGTATGGGTGATATACCCGAGGGGATGACATCAGGCTTATGTGGGTTAACAAATGCAGATTGGGCAGATAGTTCATTGGACAAGAAAAGTACCTCTAGGTACTGCTTCAGCGTTGGATCAGGAATGGTTTCTTAATGTAGCAAGAAGCTAAAGTTAATAGCGCTGAGCTCTGCAAAAGCAGAGTATGGCAACAAGCACAACTATGTGCGAAGCTATATCAAAAGTTGCTGGAAAGTTTGTTCAGGCAGAGGATGAAGGCGACCAATGTCTGTTGCGATAATCAGAGTTGCATCAAGCTCTCTGAGAATCCAGTGTTTCATGACAGGTTGAAACACATAGATATTCAGTGACATTTCATCAAAGATTGTGTGCAGTGTGGAGCGGTCCAGCTACAGTATGTTCCCACAGATGACAAGGTTGTAGATATACTCACGAAAGCTCTAGGAAAAGCTAAGTTCGTCTATTTCAGAGAAAAAATGTGTATGGTGGAGAATTCGTTTCAGTACCAGGGACAGTTTATTTAGGATGCTTCTCAGTTGCAGTAGTTGCAATTGCAACAACAATAAATGAGAGGGAATTGCAGTGCAGATGCAGAGTTGGCAACAATATAGCAGTGTTAGCAGTAACACATATGCAACATCAAAGTTGCATAGTGGTTGGTGGGCAGTGACAGTTAGTCACAGTGGCCAGACATCAGCAGTGTGACAGAGGGTGATTTAGAGACAGGGTGTTGTAGCAGTAGTGCAACACTAGAACACCTTCCTTGCTAAGAAGGAGTGTTAGCTTTTGTAGCATCAGAGGTATTCTAGTCTCAAAACTTTATGGAGAGGCTAAAACATAGGAGTTCTCCATAACCTAGAAATCGTTTCTGGAAATTCCACCAAGAAGTGTCTCAATTAAATTATTAGCCTATTTTTAAATATTTCCTAAGTCTAAACTTAGGAAAAGTGGTTAATTTATCAATATCATTTGAGAAAGGTGAGAATCATCTAGAAACTCACAGATCAATTCAGAAATGCTCTCAATGATCGATTATGTTTTAATATTGGTCATTGGAGTCCCAACTGGAGATTATTACAAGAGGTCGATGGTTAAATGGGGAACACACCAGTGCAAATACTCAGTTACCCAGGTAGTTCGATTTTATCAGTAGCAGAGACCCAATAGAGAAGATTGAGCCAGAGGGTGAGTAGCGGGAGGCAAAGGAGGTCAGCGACATTTCTGGAGAAAGTCTTCTGGTTCCGGAAGAGGTAGTGAGAGGGAGTGTGAAATTCCCAGAGGGTTTGCGCAAGGGCTACATAAGAATAGCAGTAGAACAGTTCGATCTAGCTGGAGGAGCTAGCGATTCAACAGTTGGAGGTCGGGATTTTGGTCAGATGATCTAGTGAGTCAATTCCACAGCTAGTGAGAGACAAAACTGTTGATTTGAAAGTTTTCCAAAGGAAACTACAACAAAGTTTGCGCAAGCTCTGTGCAGAGGTTGATGCAGAAAGATTTGCGTTTGGCTAGGGTGGCAGTTCCTGGGACTAATCAGATGTGGGGTGAGGAAAAATTCTCACAGTATTTTTTCCAGTATTTCTCTCAGATTGGATTGCTAGTAGAGCATCCAAATTATTGTACTCATAAATTTGCTACTGCATAATAAAATAAATCCTCATACTGCTGCACCGGTTTTCCCAGGGACTTTTGTCCAAAATAACAGTGTCAATTTTATGTGTGTGTGTGTTAGAATATTTCTCAGTTCCTATTTTATTTCTGCAGTATTTTATTTGGTGAAGAAATTGTAGTGAAAATATTTCATTATTTTTCCGTAAACAAAATAAACTGCATAATTAATTTTCAGTTAGATGAAATATTTCCAGTTGTTGCATTTCAAGGAATTTTCACATGATCTTGTGGAGAGAAAGTGTTGTTAGTCAAGGCCTTTCTGTGCAATAATGCTGGTTGGTATGATGCAAAGAGATAAGCTGAAATGATAGCTTATGAGATGGCTCACCAATCTGAATCTTCTTATGAGATCTCTTCACTTTGAGAATGTCCATGTACCATTATGAATATCTACCTAGTTAAGAGGGAGTGTTGAAATGTGTAACTAGGTTTGGTCTTCAAAAATATCAAATGTACATTTGATTCTTGTATATTGCAAAAAGAAAGAAAATTTATTATTTTTATTTTTATAGCATGGGTTTCATGCTTAAGGTCTTTTATTTAGAGGTCAAGCACCCATTGAGTGCTTCTAGGGTTTGTCCCAGGATCAAGACGTTAAAAGAGTCATTGTCATATGAAGAAGACCCCATCGGGCACATTGTAACATGTAAAAAGAATCATTTTTGTATTTAAGTGTCAAAATACCCTCTAAGTCCAAGTCGGCTTGACAGCTAAGAAGTCAGCCTCGTTAGGGCATGTTGTCCTCCTTGGAAGCCTATATATAGGAGGGAACTCAACCTCCTATGGACACTCGCTCATCTTCTCATCATCTAAGCGAAGGTGAAGCAGAAGAAGGCTAGCAAAGAAGGAAGAAGGATGAAGGACGAAGGTTTGGGTTATTTCTCTCTCTCTCTCTCTTACACGTGCGAAGAAGGAAGGCTAGGGTTTTGATGCTACAAGATCGAAGTTGAGGAAATTGTAGAAAGAAGGTCGAAGGAAGGTCTATTAGGTCACTTACAAGCCCTAAAAGAAGGAGGAACCCAAGTGAAGGTCAAGGGAAGCCTTGGAAGCCCTGAAATTGTTCACACGTGTGGAAGCAGTGATTCTTGTAGGGGCCGAATATTTCAGACCCACAGAGAGGCTGAAAATCTGTAGGTGGGGGTCAAAGTTGTGCAGTTGAAAGAGATTTGACTGTGTTTGAATTGGACAGAGGAAGCACATCATCAAGGAGGTCAGACTTGGTCTTGGAAGGGTATTGGTCTTGGTCTAGAGTTCTTGGAATTCTTCATTTGAAGAATCTATAAGAAGAGAATGGATTCATGGGTTTTCCTCTCAAGTGGAGAGGTTTTGGCCTTGGCTTGCAGCCTATATCCTATGTTCTTATGTATTGTTGATCTTCTTGTTTTGGTTGTTGTTTGATGATAAGAACAACGTAATAATAAGAGAAGAAGCTAATAATCAAGAAAATTAAAAATACATCACAAACAATTATCAAGTTGAAGAGAAATCATCTTCGTTGTATCCCTTTAGATTTCTCAACATATCAAAATCTTGGTCTTGCAAATTTAGGTCTGCAATTTGGACCTGCAACTTCAGCCCCTGCAACTCGCATAGAAATCCCAAACAGCTTCGCATGTGTGGACAAAAAAGATGTTTTTCCAAGGCTTCCTCGCTTTGACTTTTTCCTCCTTTTCGACTTTCTCGCTCTTCTTTCTTCTTGTCTTGTTGTAGATCGAACTTGTTGAAGTGTGTCACGACTCACAATGAATCGAACTTGCTTTTTTTATATAGCCTTCTCATGAGGTTGAATTACCTCAAACTGGGTCGACTTGGTCTTGGAGGTCAAATTTGACTTTCTAAACTCAAAAGTAATATCTTTTATATGTTACAACTTTCCCAATATGGTCTTATACAAATGATAAAGACTCTTTTGACACAAGAAAAATATTCTTTTTACTTGACAAACCCTAGGAGCATGAAATGCATGCTTGACCAAGTTGACCAACAAAATGGAGCATGAAACCCATGCTTAAAAATAATATTTTTTTCTTTTTCTTTTTTTCCTTGGAACATAAGATATACATAATGACATGAGTACAATGACAATGATGAAGACTAAAATTAGTTACATTTTCCAACACTCTCTCTTAACTAGGGAGGTATTCATAATTGTACAATAGGTACAAGGATTTTCTCAAACTTGAAGAGCTCTCATAAGAAGAGTTAGAAGACTAAAACTAGTTACATTTTCCAACACTCTCTCTTAACTAGGGAGGTATTCATAATTGTATAATAGGTACAAGGATTTTCTCAAACTTGAAGAGCTCTCATAAGAAGAGTTAGATTGATAAGCTATCTCAAAGCATCAACATCATACCCAACATTGTCAACATAGTAAGGCCTTAACTTGACAAGCTCTATTTATATCAAAGCATAATGCTGGGAGGCTTTACGTGAGACACCGCACTACCTCTTAAGGCACATATCCCATCTAGATATTCACAAGGAATGTCCTTTTAGGACTATTCTTATCTTTGGATTTCCAATCTATTGAGAAATCAATAATTGTAGTAATTAGGGTTTTGATTCCTCTTTCTTGATAATTACTTGTGATATGTGTTGGTTTCTTTTACTTATTTATTATGTTATCTTTCATCAATCAATTACCAAATCAAAAGTGCATGAAGATCACAAAAACAAGGGACAGATGATGTAGGCACTCAGCGAGGGAAAATCCCCTATGAAGGAGAAAACCAAATCAAACTCTTCCTCTAGTAGATTCAAATCAAGATGAGACAATCCAAGACCCTTTTGACCTAGACAAAGACCTCCTCCAGTCACCAAGTCAACCCCTCCTTCAAGTAGACAAACTCTGCCAAATCCTCCAAGTGTCAGCTCCTCAAATACTGTTTTAACTAGAATTTCGGCCCCACCAACAACAAAAGTTCGGACCTGCAGTTAATGCAGAAATTTCAGCCCCTCCAACTTGCCCATAAACTCTAGAAAACTTACATGTGTGTGAGAGAGAGATGCTCCAAACTTTGATTTTGCTTCTTTCTTGAATTAGGTCTTCTTTCCTGCAATTTGCTTTTCTTTTTCGTCCTCTTTCTCTTGTAGATAAAACTTGTTGAGTGTGTGCTCCAAATGAGTTGAATTGTCTCTATTTATACTTCTTCCACAGGGTTGAATTCCCTGTAACTGGGCCGACTTCTCTAGGACAGGGCCGTCTTGGTGAGGAGGGGTAAAATGGCTGTTTTGACTCAAAAATAAATTTCTTTATATGATACAAAAGCCCAAGAAGGGTCTAATAAATGTGACAAAGACTCTTTTGACTCAAGACAAAACCTAGAAGCCTTCAATGGAGCCTATGACCTACAAAATAAATAAAAGGGCATGAAACCTATGCTTCAAAATAAATTTTCTCTTACAATAAAATTACATCATGACTCGAATACAATTATGAAGATCGATACTAGTTACATTCTTCAACACTCCCTCTTAACTAGGGAGGTATTCATAATCATACATATACATATATAGGTACAAGGATGAACTCAAAATGATATGATCTACGAAGAGTCATAGCACACGCAGTGCTACGAATTAGATACTTGACCAAGGTATCTAGCCGGGTGGGACTAAGGTGTGTTCCAAGCTTTAGCCACTATAGGTACCATCAGGCTTCAAGTCTAACACAAACCCAAGGATCTAGGTATCGTATCCAAGGTCGGAGCTCCACAGGACCAACGATACTCTCCCTACTTCGAGATCTAGACATCATCACATAGGCCGGCCAGATGTCCTCCCAAGCATCAGGCACTCAGGCCCAAATGATTCAACTCTCCCTATCTACTAAATCTGTAATGCCAACTAGTCCAAGCATGCTTCTAAAATATTAAAACTTCTTATTTGGAATAGATTTTGTCAACACATCAACTACCTGTTCATCTGTTGGAATGTATTGTAGCTTCACAACCCCATCTTGCACTAGACTTCTAATATAGTGGTACTTGTTATTAATATGCTTCGTCCTGGCATGGAACATGGGGTCGTCAAACATCTTGATGCTGCTTTGATTATCACAATTTATCATTATAGGATCTAGTGGTCCTCCAAACAAATCTGATAGAAGCTTTCTTAACCAAACTGCTTCTTTTCCTACTTCACATGCAACAACATATTCAGCCTCAACACTACTTAAAGCAATTGTATCTTGTTTTCTACTCATCCAAGAAATCGTTGCAGCTCCCAAACTGAAACAATCACCAATATTGCTTCTTCCATCTTTCTCACTACCACCCTAATCAGAGTTGGTAAAATCTGTTAATCGAATCTCCTTCCCATCATATTTTAGGCAGTGATGAATAGTTCCACGCAGGTATCTCAAAATGTGCTTTGCATCTATCCAATGATCATGACGAAGTTCCATCTAAAATTCACTTAGAACATTTAGAACAAAACATATATATCAGGTCTAGTGTTCACCAAGTACATCATGGAGCCAACCAACTTTCAGTAACTTGTGGGATCAACAGGACTAGAATCAGAACTTCTCAACTTTTTTAGATTTGTGATCATAGGAATTGTCATAGGCTTGGAATCCATCATACCAAACTTTTGTAACATATTGATTATATACTTTATTTGACCAAGATATATCTCACTGCTAGCATCTTCTTACATTCTAGAATTCTGTGCTCCACATCTGTAACAAATAAATCATCCACATATAAAAGTATTATGACTGGTTCATTCTTCACTATCTTGATGTAGATGTTTGCATCTGTAGAACTTTTGACAAAGCCAATCCTTAAAAGATAGGCATCCATTCTTGCCTACCAAGCCCTAGGAGGTTGCTTCAAGCCATATAGAGCTTTATTTAATCTGCAGACGCGAGTTTCCTTGCTATTTATCTCAAAGCTTTCCAGTTGTTCAATATGTACTTCTTCATCTATGGTTCCATTTAGGAATGCTTTTTTGAGCAGGGTTGCAAGGGAGCGCCACCCCCCCTTCAAACCCATTCCTGGAGCGCTCTCCCTCGAATCCGCTTCCGGAGCGAATGCTTAGAGGGTGATATTAATGACAACGATCCCTATACAGATCCAGAGGTAATGACAAAGATACCTCTGGATATTAATGTTTGGAGGGTGATATTAATGACAAAGATCCTAATTTTCCAAGAAGGCTAAAAAAGTAGACATTTCTCGTGGCAGCAAGAGGCCCAAGCATTAGCTATAGATAATAGATTTACTTGTCTTTTCGAGTTTCTAGTAGTTTTTATAATTGTTGACTCTTTCATATTTATTATGATATTTTTTGTAAACAATATATGACAATTTAAGTTTGAAGTTTGAAGTTGGAAATTAAAACTCATTGGTAATGACTTATGAATACGATGCTTCGTGAAAGTTGAATGTTGTTTCATTTCATTTCATTTTCTAACGTTTCATTTCATGTTAGATATTCTTTGTTGTAATGGTTACACTTAGCGTGCAAGTACCACTTTGGTGATCAATGATGACAAATGTTATATATTGAATTTTGAAAGCTTGAATCTTTAAGATTGATGAATCATGAGACTCAATATGTTGTATGTTACTATATATATATATATATATATATATATATAGATAAAGATTCGCTCCCCAATTCGCTCCCAAACAAGGAGCTTTTGCAAATGTCGCTCTCGCTCCCCGTTTTCGCTCCCGCTCTCGCTTCCGCTCCCCGTTTTCGCTCCCGCTCCCAAGTAACCTTGTTTTTGATATCCATTTGATGGATATTCCATCCCATAGTGGTTGTTAACCAAAGATCTAATAGTAGTGTACCTGGCAATAGGAGCAAAAGTTTCTTCATAGTCTATTCCTTCTTTTTGTGAAAAACCCCTTGCAACAAATCTTACTTTGTATTTGTCTATGCTTCCATCAACGACATGTTTGATCTTATAAAGCCATTTGGAAGTGACAACAGATTTTTCACTATGTCTAGGAACGGTTTCCCAAACCCCATTCTTCATGATAGATTGATATGCTTCCTGCATTGCCTTCTTCCATTCTTCTTGATGAGTGGCTTCTTCAAAAGTTGTTGGTTTTGCTTCAATTAACTTTGTCATGTATGCTGCATATCCTGAGTATCTTTTCGGCTTCTTGCTTTCTTTGAATGTGTCCTTTGTTGCTTTGTGTCCTTCGACTTCTTCAAGTGTAGCTCTCAATGAGGCTGGTCTCTTCTTTACTTCTGGAATGATAGTAGGTTGAATAGGTTCACTTGGTCCTTCTTCTTCTAGATTTGTAGGTGACTTGTCATGTTTCTTTGCTTCTTCAAATAGTTGTGTATCTTCTTCATTAGATTCAATAGGTATATCCTTGGATCTTTTGTATGCAATATTTTCATCAAATTTGACATCCCTGCTGACTTCAATTCGCCTTTCTTCTTTAATGTATATTCTATAAGCCTTTGATTAAAGGCTATAACCAACAAAGCTACCTTTTATACTTGTGGATTCTGGTTTCTTTCACTTGTCTTTTAGAACATGTATGAATGCAGGGCATCTAAAGATTTAGAGATGGTCTACACATGACTTCCTTCCTGAGAATGCTTCTTCTGGTGTCATTTTATCAAGGATTCTATGAGGACTTCTATTTTGTATGTATACTGCTGTCATGGCTGCTTCTCCCCATAGGAATTTTGGTATGTCTTGATCAAATGCCATAGTTCTTATGCATTCTTGAATGGTTCTATTCTTCCTTTCCTCTATTCCATTTTGTTCGGGATTGTAGGGAACTATGAGCTCCCTCTTAAGGCATGCTTCTTTGCAATAAGCTATAAGTTCCTTAGAAGTATATTCACCCCCATTGTTGGATCTAAGAGTCTTTATCTTTCTGTCGGTTAGGGTTTCTACTTCGGATCTAAATTCCTTGAACTTTTCAAATACGTCATCCTTTGTTTTGAGACGATAAAGCAATGTCTTTCTAGAGTGATCATCAATGAAGGTCCCATAGTATAGATGGCCTCCAAGAGATTTATCAGACATGGGTCCACATACATCCGAATGAACGAGGTCTAGTGTTTTCTTAGACCTTGTCTCACTGCTAGTAAAAGGTTTCCTAGTATTCTTTCCCAAAGAACCTCCTTCATGGTCCTCCTTAATGTCGAGGGTGCCCTTCACCATTTGACGTAGAGAGGGAAGTATTTTGTAGTGAATATGCCCATATCTTCTATGCCAAATTTCGATGGGACTAATCTCCATGTGAATAAAGGCTTGAGGGGATTGTGTGTTGACTCTATATAATCTTCCTTCACGAATCCCAATAACCCTTGCTTTTTAAAAACTTGAATCCTTTCCCCAAACCAAAACTTTACCAGCTACAAAAGAAACCCTATCTCCTTTATCTTCTAATCAAGAAATGGGAAGCAAATTCTTTTTCAAACATAGTACATTGAGAATGTTGTTGATATGTAGCTTTCCTCCACTTTCTAGCTCTAATGATGTAGATCCAAGGCCCTTGACTGCATATCTATTGTTGTCTCCAAGCTCCAATGAATGTGATGATGAACCTTTTGATAGAGTATGAAGTTGTCCACTTTCTCTTGTCATATGTCTTGAGGCTCCACTATCAATAATCCAAGCATTGTCATCATCAAGTGTACCTATAAGTGCAACCAGGAATCCTTCATTCTTAACTCTTCTAGTTAGATTGTAAATGACCCTTACACCAAATCTCCCTACAATTTTCAAGAGGTTGAGTCCCATCTTTAAATAGATTGCCATTGAGAGAATTATCTTTCTTCTAAGATTTTCTTCAAATGATAGCCAACAAAGTGATCTTCAAATAGTCCTTCCTTCGCCTTAGCTCTGATACCATGTTGAGAAATCAATACTTGAGTAATTAGGGTTTTGATTTCTCTTTCTTGATAATTACTTGTGATGTGTGTTGGCTTCTTTTACTTCTTTATTATGTTATCTTTCATCAAGCAATTACCGAATCAAAAGTGCATGAAGATCACAAAAACAAGGGACACAAGATGTGGGCACTCAGCTAGGGCAAAACCTCTATGAAGGGGAAAACCCAGTCAAACTCTTTCTCTAGTAGATTCAAATCAAAATGAGACAATGCAAGACCCTTTTGACCTAGACAAAGACCTCCTCTAGTCACCAAGTGAGCCCTTGCTTCATGTAGACAAACTCTACGAAATCCTCCCAGTGTCAACTCCTTAAATATTGCTTTAACCAAAATTTCGCACCCCCCAGCAACAAAAGTTCGGACCTGCAGTTACTGCAGAAATTTTGGCTCTTGCAACTTGCCCAAAAACCCTAGAAAACTTGCATGTGTGTGAAAGAGAGATTCTCCAAACTTCGATTTTTCTTCTTACTTGAATTGTTAATTTTTGGCAGCTCAATGACAAATTCCAACCATGGGATTGGATTCCTCTTAAGGAGAGGACCAATTTTGACCATTGAAACGCTCAATTTGGACAAGGGAAAGTGTAATTTTGAAGAAAAGCCCACATGTGCACAAAAGGATAGGTCAGCCCAAAAGAGAAATTGGACACCCATGGATGGCTATAAATACAAGTCAAGTGACCCTCATTTGGACATCATCATGATCATTCTTCTTTCTTTGGGTTTGGCTCGCACAGGTCTGAGGCTAGGTCGCGAAAATTGGTTCGTACAAGTCTGAGATTGTAGGGTTTGAAGCTTGCGTGTGTGTTTAGGGTTTTGGTTTTCATCTGTAGGCATGCTTCAAGCAAATTTCGGTTGCAATTGCCGGCATGGAGGCTCATGCGTGCAGTTGGAGGGTTTCAACCGCACACACATCACTCTCTACGTGCGGTTGGGAGCTAGGGTTTGAGTTTTTTAATAGATCACAGATTTCCTCAGTTGACCACAGAGTTCGACAGTTGACTGCACTCAGTAACAATTGACCACAGGCTTCTGAATCAAGGTTTTTGATTATTAGCATTGTTGGGTTCATCTCATGGATGTTGTTTAATTGATTTTGTTGGATAGGTTTATGATTGAAGATATGGATCATTGTACTCTCTGTTGAATCATTCAACGACAATCTAATAAGAAGAAGAATTTGAAAGGGTTTTCCCTGTAGTGGGTTTTTCCCTAGTCTCCGACCAATCTTGGTGTCTCTATGTGTGAATGCTTTTCTTATATTATTCCTTTATGTTCTGTTGCATTGATGATGATATTGCTGTTTCTATATAGTTGCATATGTTGCTGAATAATGCAATGATGTTGTAGGGTGAATTTAATGTGTAAATGAAGAAACACTATTATCTAAAGCAAAGAACAATATAACCCTACGATAAAATTAACATGGTATCAGAGTTGGGTTGAAGAAAAGTCATTGAGATCACCCCTGAGAAGACACCTTTCATGGAAGCAAGAGAAGTTGGAGGAGACCTAAAAGAATACTAGGAAACCCTAGGAAATCTGGTTATTAGAGTTTGATGGATGACATGAGGTTAAGGTTTGGAAGAAACCCTGGGATAAAATGATGGCTTGAGTTTTGCAGTTTTGAAACATGATCAGTGTGAATATGTTCTAGCTTTGTGTCGGGGTTGATTGGTTGTTGATGAAGTCGATGGAAATATGGAAAGCAACATTGTTATGGACAATACTAACTCTTGAAGTCTAGTTCAAGAGGGAGATGATCACCTATCACTAAAGATAAGTACCTTTTAGACTTATGTTATTTCTTTATGACACTATTCTTGTTGATTTGATTATTGATACTTGTGTGAATATTTGAGTGTATGTATACTTCTAACCTCTAGATGAGATGTGATAAGCAGATCCTTCTTGAGGATCATCTAATGTGCATAAAAAGAAAGCTAGTGCAGGAAGAGAAGAGCTAGTGGAAAGTTGACAAAGTACTACAACTGCCAATGACAAATAAGTGTTACAAGCTGCAAAGGTATATAAATACTACAAGGTATGTAAGTTGCAATATTGGATGGAAATGTAAGCCTTGAGGTATGACAAGAATATGAAGTAAGTTTGATTTATGGTACATGTGATATATATTGGTGCTCTTGATATTTGGCAAGCATCTTTCATTTTAGACATGATGGATTTCATAAAGAAGGCTAGCACATTGTTTTTGATATATGGTAGCTTGATATTGTTGTTAATGCTTGAGATAAGCATGATGAAAATGTGACAATAAGATTGTTTCTCTTATTGATCTTGGTAAGGTTTAATAAATCTGACATGTGGTAAATGACAATTGTTGACATGATGATGCCTTGTTATGATATATGTCTAAGAACTAGATATAGTTTGTGATCTAACAGTTTAGCTGTAGGATGACAATATTATGATAGACACGTTGATAGTGATGTTTGAAGAGGCTTCTCATTCAAAGGGAGAAACACTTCATGAGATTTTAACACCTAGTACTTGAATATTGAAGGAAGGATTTTGGACATGAATAACCATTTGATGTTGTTGAAGAAGTTTTGGCAAGTTCTGATTTGAGCAGAGAAGGCTTCTCCTAGTCCAAGCCACAACTACTGGGAGAAAGGCTTGAGAGTGTGGCTATAGGCCTCACAACCACACAAAAGAAGGCCTATGGGCGCGGTTGTGCTTGTAGGTCACAAAAACTGAAGTCTTATGCATGAGATCAGGAGTGCACTAGGAGTATGACAGACCTACAGTCATGGAGCATACGAGGGAAGAGCTCTATGGGCAGGGAAGTTTCTAAGGTCTTCATAATGTTTGACTTATTATAGAGAATGTGAATGTCTTGGCTTATCTTGTGTTTGCAGGGGTTTGTAGTATGCAGTGATTTTTATTTTGAATGAATGGATGACATAAACTTATTTGACTTATCCATGGTGTATGCATTTACATTTAGTAAAGGAAATAATTATGATCATGTGGATGGCTTGATGAAGTTTGATATTACTTGGTAAATGACAATTGTTGACATGACGATAAGGTTTGGTTGCAGACAAGGTATTTTGGTTTGGTTAGTGTTATGATTGCAAAAAGAATTGCATGGTTTGAAACAAGCTCCCCGAACCTAGCATGTTCGCATTTACAGTTACTTGGTGAAGCTTGGAAGTTCTTCTGTTCTGAACCTCAAAAGTTGGTCCAAGGTATGACTTTGATTTTGGTTTTATATGCTGACAATCTATTCTTGATAGGTAGTGAGCCTCTGATGATCAAGCGTAAGAGGGAGTTGGCCACTAAGTTCGAGATGAAAGATCTTCCAAAGATATGAGTCTGCATGGATACACTGATAATCGGAAGAGCACATTGAATACATTGTTGCTAGCATGGCTAGCTACGGGGCAATTTGGTTAAGGAAGCTCCGTGGAGAGCTGTTTGAACAGGTTCTGGATATGACAGTGATATATTGCGATAACGGGAGTGGGATTTTATTGGCAAAGAATCTCGTATGTAGTTGGGACAAAGATATGAGACAGTGTTGTTGTATGAGACAAGCTTAGGCTTGTGGTTGCTGCCTCTGTGAGAGGGAGGATGAATATGGTATGCTTTTTGTGACATATTTTTGATCTAACATAATGTTTGATTTTGATGTCCTGCATGAACATGAAAACAAAGGAACACTGTCCTTGGTGATGTTTGAGGCAACTCTTCAGCAAGTTGGTTAAGATGTTACCAGATGTCAGCACGTTGATATGTTTTTGATCTACAAAGAGAAGCATGGGTTGATGGATATAACCCTCCTGAAGTAAGGTTTTGGGCTAATCAAGGACACTGAGACTGCTCTTCCCCCCTGTCTGAGCTCCCAGGGTAAGGAATTCAGATGTAGGGCTCCTGGGGTTGAGGGATCTCTGGACAATAGGGTATCACCCCTCTCTGTTACCCATAGGGTGGAAGATGTTTTTCCCCTCTCTTGGTCTATGCAAAGTATACCCCAGTTGGCATCTGTATTTCCCACCCATCTGGCCAATGGGTGTTGGCTGCTTGAGTTAGGTGCGATCCTTACTATTTATGTTAAGTGACATCCCACTCAAGCTAGAGATGCAAGTGTTCTACCATTGACTCTTAAAGGTCATGTTGGGAAGATCAACAAAGTTTCCCAGGTTGTAGCATTGGGCTCCCTGCTAGCAGAGTTTCTTGGGTTGTAGCATTGGGCTCCCCGCTGGCAGAGTTTCCCGAGTTGTAGCATTGGGCTCCCTGCTGGCAGATTTTTCCGAGTTGTAGCATTGGGCTTCTTGCTGGTAGAGTTTCCAGGGTTGTAGCATTGGGCTTCCCACTAGTAGAGTTTCTTGGGTTGTAGCATTGGGCTCCCGGCTGACAAAGTTTCCTGGGTTGTAGCATTGGGCTCCCCACTGGCAGAGTTTCTCGGGTCGCAGCATTGGGCTCCCCATTGGAAGAGTTTCCTGGGTTGTAACATTAGCACCCTGCAGGCAGTGATTCCAGATGGTAGAAGTGGCTCCCTGATGGATAGAGGGTGGTAGATTGAGCTCCCCTCCGATGTCAAATTCTTCTTCTTTCAGATTCGAGAGTGTTCAACATCTGAGCAAAGACAAGCAAGAGATAAGTAGGGATAAGCAGAGATGAACTGAGATGAGCAGTGACAACATTTGATGACGTGATACTTGAGATGGGACATGCTATGATGAGAGGATTGGAATTTCTCCCTAGCTGAGAGGAAGTGTTAATTTTTGGCAGCTCAATGACAAATTCCAACCATGGGATTAGATTCCATTGAGAGGACCAATTTTAACTATTGAAGTGCTCAATTTGGACAAGGGAAAGTGTATTTTTGAAGAAAATCTTACATGTGCACAAAAGGATAGGTCGACCCAAAAGAGAAATTGGACACCAATGGATGGCTATAAATACAAGTCAAGTGACCCTCATTTGTACATCATCATGATTATTCTTCTTTCTTTGGGTTTTTCTCGCACAGGTTTGAGGCTAGGTCGTGGAGATTGGTTCATACAAGTCTGAGATTGCAGAGTCTGAAGCTCGCACGTGTGTCTAGGGTTTTGGTTTCCATCCGCAGGCATGCTTCATGCAAATTTCGGTTGCAACTGCAGGCATGCAGGCTCATGCGTGTTGTTGGAGGGTTTCAGTAGCACGCACATCGCTCTCTGCAGGCAATTGTGAGCTAGGGTTTGAGTTTTTCAACAGACCGCATATTTTGTGAGTTGACCACAAAGTTCGACAGTTGATCGCAGACAGTAACAGTTGACCACAAGCTTCTAAATGAAGGTTTTTGATTATTAGCATTGTTGGGTTTGTTAGGGTCCTATGTCTAGGAATGTCTAGGAATCTTGGTCATGTTAGTCTTGCTATGTATCTAAGGTCAAATTTGTAAATATTAGTCATGATGACCTGACTATTATTACTTGTTTAAAGAGGTCTAGGTTTAGATTAAGTGTCATGAAAAGTTGTCTGTTTTTCTAAGAGTCCAGAGGTTTAAAGTCATGTGTTTTCTTTATTTAAGGGTAATCATAGGAAGTTTTTGGTCACCTTGGAAAGAGTACAAAGATCATGTCATAAAAAAAAAAATCCTTGGTTATTATGAATTAGTCACCATCTTTAGTCATTATAAGTGGGTCACTTAAATCTAGAGGTCATGTCTAAATCAAAGCAATCATTAGATGATTTAGGCACAAATTTGGAGGCTCTATGGAGTCAGTTTGAATGTCATTTCAAGGACAACTCATGATCTCAACGAGAATATAATGGTCAGGAGGACAATCCTTTCCTTTTCCCAAAATGTTGCATTTTTAGAAGGTGTTGCACATTCATAATTTCCTTTTCCTATCACAATCAACACTCTCATTTCTGCTCCAGGCCATTTTTCTTGATTATTTGGACTTTCTTCTTCATTCCACAACATTTATCTCTTCACCATTTTCATCGGGAGACTCTGGTTTGCTTGTTTTGTTTGCTGCGAAAGGGAGGCAGGGGCGCTGTGAATCCACACAACACTGCAATTCTTGCATATCGGTGGTCGATCCTCCTTCACAGGTGCAAATTCAAGTCTACTTTTGTTCCTCAGTCTTGGATGAATCCTCAAATTGCATTTATGAGATAGAAAAAGCCGTAGAAAGGCCATCACAAGCTTGAAACGCTGGACTTGCTACGAATTTGCTGCAAAATTGACTTTTTTTGTCATCATTTTCAAAAGACGTTTTTGACCAAATGGAGCTGAATTTTGGAAAACCAAAAGAGGTTTTTGTCAAGCATGGACCAAAGAACAAAAACCTCCTTCAGTTTCTGCACTGGTGTCATATATTGAAAGATTCAAATGCATCTTTACAACCTATTTTTCAGGTTTTGTCATCTCCTGTTTTAGTTATGATGTTTACGTGCAGATTGTGAGGAGTTGGAGAAGAATTTTTGGAAATTGAAAGATAATTCTCTCAAGGACACTCTCATCTACAAAAACCTCCTTTTGTTTTGTAACAACTGTCAGGATTCAGAAGATATGAGCTAGTCTTTGACCCCTATTTTTCCAGAAATTCAGTTCCTGTTTTGTAGCAGACTTGTTGCACTTTTTTATATAGTCTTTGATGCTGATGAGATAGTGGATTTTTGAAGTTTTGATTGTCATGCGGGGAGTTATATGTATGTTACAACACTTACATTGATGCCTCCAACACTCAATATTAGAAGAAAGTCATCTTATGTTCAGAATTTTGAAGGTGTTGTGAAAAGTGATAGTTTGCTGCGAAAGTGGGGGATAGTCCATAAGGAGGTCTGCAAGCACTTTGAATCTTACCTAAGAGGTTTAGTACCATCACAAAAGTATTTGAAGCATACCCATTTGCTCCATTTTGACAGAGGAGGGTTGCAACCATACAAAACATGGAGGGCTACTTCATTTTGCTGCGAAATTGGCTGATTTGCTACAAAACTGGACAGTCAACACCATTTCATTTCAAATTTCAAATTTTTGGCTTCTAGAAGTAGTTTGGATCATGTGGATAAGTGGCATATTTTCTTAGGAGGTGTAGTTAATGTTTATTTACAAATATTCCAAGTTGGTGATGTTTTAGGCTTAGATTGGTTGTAAGGAAAACCATTCCTATTTTTGAGTATATGCCCCAAAACTTTGGTGTATCTAGTTAGAAGTTTGTTTTGATCAATAATTTCGACCACCTAGAGTGGGAGATCGAACCACATGATGTATATAGAGATGAAAAACATTGAAAATGTTTTGTTGGGCAAATTATAGAGGAAAAGACTTTTTGTGCACTGAATTTTCTGAAAACTTTGCTAGAGAATGCATGAAAGATAAAAGGTGATTTGCAAGGATTCCTGTGTCAGATCTTGGCAGTTTTGTGCTCCTTTGATCTTGTAAGTTGTCTCATATGTTTACATCTCTTAAAAGTATGTCTGCTTGCTTGGAAAAACCAGATGTTCAATTTAGAATTCATCTTAATGGTGCTTTAATCTAGTTTTGCCAAGTGGTTAATGTTTTCATCTTAAAGAAACATTTTAGATTTCATCTATGGGTTTGATGCTCTATGTGTTGTCTTTCACCTTTCTACACTCACCCTCTACAATGATGTAACCTAAATTTCATCACCAAGGCTGCCTACCTTGCCCCTGTGGTGAAACCCTTTCTTTTTTCATCATATCACTGGACAAAAATCTAATTTGACATGATTCCATGCCCAATGGATTTGTCTCTTTTCTCATCAATAGGGCTTTGAAAATCAGGCCTTATTGACCATCATACCTAGCCTAATATCAGATCATTTTGAGCAATCTAACTGAGAAAGCCCTCTCCACGGCTAAAAGGGCTAGATTCGTGGCCTAAAAGTGGTTTGTGGTTACCTCTAGAATTCCTCTCTTCAGTGTAGGGAATTTACGGAATGATAATAGGGTTCATCTCATGGACATTGTTTAGTTGATTTTGTTGGATAGGTTTTTGATTGAAGATAGGGATCATTGTACAATGTACTCTCTCTTTGCTGAATCAGTCAATGACAATCTAATAAGAAGAAGAATTTGAAAGGGTTTTCCTCGCAGTGGGTTTTTCCCTGGTCTATGACCAATCTTGGCGTCTCTATGTGTGAATGCATTTCCTCTATTGTTTCGCTACATTGATGATGATATTGTACTTTCTATATAGTTGCATATGTTGTTGAATAATGTAATGATGCTGTGGGGTGAATTTAATGTGTAAATGAAGAAACACAATTATCTAAAGCAAAGAACAATATAGCCCTAAAAAAAATTTAACATGAATTAGGTCTTCTTTCTTACAATTCGCTCCTCTTTTTCGTCCTCTTTCTCTTGTAGATCGAACTTGTTGAGTGTGTGCTCCAAATGAGTCGAACTCTCTCTATTTATACTGCTTCCACAAGGTCGAATTCCCTCTAACTGGGCCGACTTCCCCAGGATAGGGCCGACTTGGTGAGGAGGGGTAATGACTATTTTGACTCAATTAAATTTCTTTATATGATACAAAATCTCAAGAAGGGTCTAATAAATGTGACAAAGACTCTTTTGACTCAAGACAAAACCTATAATCCTTCAATGGAGGCTAAGACGTAGAAAGTAAATAAAAGAGCATGAAACCCATGCTTCAAAATAAATTTTCTTTTACAATAAAAGTACATCATGCCTCAAATACAATTATGAAGACCGACACTAGTTACATTCTTCGGCACAATTCTCAAAGAATATCTGTCCTCTTCGACCACTCTTGTCTTAGATACCTGTCCAATGCTCAAAGAGTGTTAGTCTACTTCCTATCTTGGATTTTCTATCCTCAAGGAGTATCAATCTTAGATGCGTATCTAATCCCCCATTCTTCATTCTCCCTCCATGGCCTTCACTAGATGTACGACTATTAGTCCTGGCCTAGTGCATGACACATGAAGAAGAGAATACAAATATGATGTCCCTCATCACTCCCTCTCAACCAGAGAGGAGATCCTCATTCCCCCTAGATCAGGGAATATATCATTGCTCCTTTTCAGATATTTAAGGGGACTTCTTCCTCCCTCTCGATCATAGAGGAGATTACCAAATTCATTTCAATTGGGAAGTCATAGTCACAAGCTCTTTAGCTTATCAATGCATCAACTACTAGTTCTTCATGGAGAAAGTAGTAGTTGCATGGATCCTCCTTTCCTTTGCATCTCATCATATTGAACTTTTACCTTTCAGAATGTTATGGAACCAAACTCTTCCTTTAATATGTGACAGGATTTCGGCCATCAACATATCACTTTTCTCTAGTCATCATCAACAAAGGCATTATATTGAGCCAAACAATGTAGAGCTAGTCATAGCTTCCTCTAACCAAGAAAGTGATCTTCATTGCCATCGAAACATAAACATCTGGTCATCTTTTGCTACCTCTCAATCCCAAGATGATATAGACATTTTGTTCATATCATTCTTTAGGGAATACCAAAGCCATCCACTTAATCCATGTATGAATTGAGTCCAAAACAAACAATTTTAGATATACATGCCTCAACTGCCATTAATTTCTGCAACATTCTTTCTGGTAGAAAAACCATGTACCAACCAGATAACCAATACCAAAGCATAAAAACCATAATTACTTCATCATGATGGCCTTTTGTCAAGATGTCAAATTATGCTTACTTGTTTCCTTTGAGATCAACATTCTTCAACATGGTCTATCTCCATATTGTACAAGAAACCTTTACCCATGCTTTCACTTTTCAATCAAAGTGCCCATGGACAAACTAATCAACAAACTACAATATTCGCTCCTTTGAGTTGTTATTATCAACTTTCTTTTCTTTGGGAGACCATATCTAATGTTGATTAACATCATCATGTCAAAGTCATGCTATCTTATGGAAGAGTCTTGATCTTTAGCTATTCCAATGCATACCAAATTTCTTCTTCCAAGCATCAAGTATTCATATGGAAGTCTTTTATGCTTGTTTACGACTAATTCTTGCAAGATTCTTGTAGACATGAATTCATCCTTCTAGAGAAGATTTACTTAAAACATGCATACCTTTTCTTCCATACAATCATCTAGTCATCCTTCCTTTGAATGATCTTTCTTCTATGCTTATCGAAGATAATCTTCCCTCCCTAGGAGGAGAAAGACTTTAATTATGCCTTTCACACTGCACCACGACCATCCACATGCATTCATCCTTCAAGACTATTGTTTCCATACTAAGTGGAATATAGTCAAGTCATAATGCATCTTCCACATATCAAGAACCTTCTCTAAATGATGGGTTTCATTGGAGGATCTTGATGATCCTTTCTGTAAGATGACTCCCTCTAACATTATGTTAGAAAAAAAAATACTTGGATGAACTATGATGTGCAAGATGGTCCCAATCTTCTCATTCTTGCTAGCTAGATGACTTCATTTGATACCTGCAATTTTTACCAACAAGAGCAAACAGGGAAAAATATACAAAGACAAAATCATGATATCAATTTTGTCAATCTAGGGTTTTTCCATGATTTACTAGGGTTCTAGATATAAACCCTAGATATTCCTTGATCCATTCTTAAGTGATTTTACGGAACCACCTAGTTCTAGGGTTTTTGATTCCAAACCCTTTTAATCCAACCCTTGATAGGGTTTTAACATATACCCTAAAACTAAATTTTCAAGACTATGGTTTTAATATTAAGGAATATTCAATCTTGCAAACCCTAGATATCATTCCTCAAGAGCTAGAATTTCTTTAGAGGAATCAAATAGTTAGGTTTAGGGTTTTCTATCATATTTCTTTCTAGGGTTAATTCAGAAACTCTAGACATCAAATGCCTCCTATGCAAAAACTACATACCTTAGTCTTCCATGATTACCGAGAACTTCATCAAGGCATTCAAACTTCCAAGCATTTTGTCCCTCATGCCTTCTTCAAAAACATGCTCTGCTACTTTCTTTCACCAGAGATGCTTATAGACTTTGATCTATAGAAATTCCTTCAAGCTCGGATTAACTTTTGGAACAATATTCTATAAGCTTTCTATCTTTGCTTCAGGAGTCGGGGTCCATCATCCTCGTCATGTATTAAGGTTACTTCTATATATCCAAGTCACAATTATGTACCTTGTTTTAATCATATATCAAGGCAACTAGATTGTTGTCATGGATTAGATTCACTGTTGTGAATTCCATATTAACAAACTTTTGATTCTTCATTGATTCAGATCTCGATGGATCTTTTCCTTTCATACTGTCTTGGATCACTCATAAAGATTCGTAGGCCTCAAAGAATTTTCGGATTTCTAATTTAAGAATTAGCTCGGATAATGTGAAAATACCTAGATCTCACAATCTAAGGAATCCTGCTGCAACTAACTGAGTTACTTCTCCTATTATGTAAATTGCATTTATAGAATTTATTCACATTTGAATTATTGAAGTAACTACTGAAGCAACCTGCACTTAATTAAATATGATTCTGAAACAAGGAAATTAAGCAAGAAATCAATCACACATAGGACACCTTTATTTTGGACTAAGTCCTCGGAAAACCCAATGCAGGAAAACCGGTGTAGCAGATCTGAGGGTTTGTATTATTAAGTAGTAGAAATTTTTGAATACATCTCTGAATACCTCAAGGGTTATTCAGTTATAGAGAGAAATACTAGCAGAAAGAAAATTGTGAGAATACCTCTACCACCTACCGGAAAAAAAAATCTAGTCGATTCTGGACATCGGAGAAGGTTCTTGAGGTCACCGCGCAAATAATCGTGTATCTTAAGGGCCACCTCCTCTAAGCACAATGTCACCCAGCTGTGGATCGATTTGACTCCCAGAATCACAGATCTCAGCCTCCCTGTCTCACACCCTAGCTTCCGGCTTCAGATCACATGCTATACCCGGAAACCCTAGCGCCCCCGCGCTGCCCTACGAGCCCCCCGGGTGGCTTTGTGCGCCCCCCGCTCCCACTCTAATTTCGCTCGCGCGCAGCCTCGCTGGACGCCCGCTCTCTCTGCCGATGATTCTCCAACTGAGAAAATCTCTCTCTGTGGATGCTCTTTGCCCCTCACTGCATTGAATCACTTAGATCTGATCTTCGCACGAGCACTGCTCTGTTAGAAGAATTCAATCTCAAGATTCACTTCGTGTGTCTTTCCAAATGACCCTCAAGCCTTCCTTTATAGTCTTATCATTGAGAAATCAACGACCGAGATTAGATCTCTAATCAACGACTAAGATTATAACATGACTTGATCTTTGCTTTCTAGATCATTCTCACTCTGTTTTATTAATAGCTTTTAATTATTTAATTTCCCTAAGTTAGACTTAGTGTCTCTATTAATTTTTATAATAAAAAATGAATCGAGTGGAATTTTCACAAATGGTTTCTGGGTTCTTTGGAATGCTAGTGTCTAGGCCAACCAAATTTTGGGGGTTAGAGCACTTCCGATGCTACCAAAAATCAACACTCCCTCTTAGCGAGGAAAGTGCTCTAAGAATATGCCTGCTGCATACTGCTCTGACCTTGAAGCGTCCTCTGCATTGCTGACGTCTGACAAGTTGTCCACCAACCACCGCGTTGATGTTGTAACTGTATTGCTGCCCATGACACTACCATTTCCACTACTGCATTTGTACTATAGCTCCCTCTCAAGTGCTGCATCTGCTATGCTGGTAACACTGCCACTGGTAACACCGCATTTGCACTGCAACTCAATTGCTGAGAGAAGCAACTGAAATCACCCAAAAACTGTTCTAGTGTTCAGTGGATGCACCTCGGTGCTGAAGACTCTAACTGCTGGTAACTACTGTGCTGTCCCTCTAATGCATTGCGCTGTTGTTGCTATTGCTCTGCACTGCGCTGCACTCCTGTGCACTGCGCTGCTACTGCTCTGCTTTTCGCTGCTCCAGAAATAGGCGCTACCCACTGCAACTGTCGCTCCATCACTCCTTGGCTCCCACTGAAGACTCCTCCATCCCGCCACTACAAATATGGGCTCCCATAGCAAGGTAATGATCCATGAGGTGGGCTTCTCAAGGATCCTTTCCAATTGAAGTTCAAGATGAACTACAGTTCAATATCACCCCACTTCTCACCTAGAGAATCATGGGCATTCATGGCAAACTCATCCTGGTCGATCCTTGCGGCTGCAACCTTCGAATCATAATTTTCATCCTTGCCCTTTTTCTTCGAAGGACACTGTGATGCAAAGTGGCCCATCTCACCACATTTGAAGCATTTGACCATAAACATCTTGAGATCATATTCATCCAGAAGGAATTGGATCCTTTCCTTCCAGATTACGTAGTTGGAGGAACCCTCCAACCGGTCCTGATCTCTAAGACCATGAGTTGCCATCTTAGCTGAACATTGTCGAACTGCTTCCCCTTTCTCCCCCTCTGTGCAACCTAGGAAGGCTTACGCACTCCTCCCGGAGCTCGTAGATCTGCTGCTCAGATCCTGGAAAAACGCTGAATTACTCGGCAAGGAACTCACTGAGGAAGATTCCCCACTATCTACTCTTTTCTTTCTTCTGACGCTTTTCTGCCCGACAACTACCTGTAGGAAAACTGCGTCCCACTGGCTCTACGTCGCTCTCAAGACCTCAGTAAAATCCCGAACCGGAAGTCCTACCTCTTTGTCAACTCACTTAGAGAGACAACCTTGAAAAAAATATCCCTTCTGGCTAGAACTGTGCAATACCCTTGAGGATTCGATCTGCTGTTGCTGCAGCAATTTGGCCTTCTCTTTCAAAGTCAAATCTTCTCTTCCTGTTTCACATCAAATGCTTTGATACTATGTGAAAATTTCTAGATCTCACAATCTAAGGAATCCTACTGCAACTAACTGAGTTACTTCTCCTATTATGTAAATTGCATTTACAGAATTAATTCAGATCTAAATTATTGAAGTAATTACTGAAGTAGCCTACACTTAATTAAATATGATTCCGAAAGGAGAAAACTGAGCAAGAAATCAATCACACATAGGACACCTTTATTTTGGACTAAGTTCCCGGAAAAACCCAATGCGGGAAAACCGTTGCAACAGATCAGAGGGTTTGTATTATTAAGCAATATCAATTTCTGAATACATATCTGAATGCCTCAAGGGTTCAGTTACAAAGAGAAATACTGGTAGAAAGAAAATTGTGAGAACACCTCACTCAATCACTGGAAAATACGGCTGATCTGGACATTGAAGAAATTGCCCTTGGAGGTCACTGCGCAGCCTCTGCACAGTCACTGCATAGGCCTTGCATCCCCTCCTCTAAGCACAATGTCACCCAGCTGTGGATCGATTTGACTCCCAGAATCACAGATCTCAGCCTCCCTGTCTCACACCCTAGCTTCCGGCTTCTGGATCAGTTCCAACAGTGAAATCTCGAAAACCCTCTGAGCCCATGCGCAGCCTCCGTGTAGCCCTGTGTGGCTTTGCACAACCTCTGTGTCACCCTGACCGGCTTTGCGCTGGCTCTACTGGACGTCTCTCTGCCTCTCTCTACTGATGATTCTCCGGCTGAGAAAATCTCTCTCCGGATGCTATCTCTGCAGCCTCACTGCACTGAATCACTTAGATCTGATCTTCGTCCGAGCATTGCTCCGTCAGAAGAATTCAATCTCAAGGTTCACTCTGTGTGTCTTTCCAAATGACCCTCGAGCCTTCCTTTATAGTCTTCTCGTTGAGAAATCAACGACCAAGATTAGATCTCTAATCAATGGTCAAGATTATAACATGACTTGATCTTCTCTTTCTAGATCATTCTCGCTTTGTTTTATTAATACCTTTTAATTATTTAATTTCCCTAAGTTAGACTTTGGGTCTGCATTAATTTTTATAGTAAAACATGAACTGAGTGGAATTTTCACAAACAGTTTTTGGGTTCTTTCGAATACCAGTGTCTAAGCCTCTCCACCAAATTTGGGGCTTAGAGCACTTCTGCTGCTACCAAAAATCAACAGATAACAGTCTCACCATCAAGGAGGTGACTTTCCTTGATCCAAATCCAAAAGATGTAACTCGTATTACAGTCCAAACAATTCGGATCTGCATTACAATCATAACTTAGGAATGGTGACCAAAGCCTTGCATTGATCATCAGTGGAAGCTTGCATTAACCATGGTAAGCTTCCATGAGTATTTGCATCGAATAGTCTTCATGAAGAAACTCACATGACTGTCTTCGTTGCAGTTATATAGAACGCCAGATTTATTTGAACAAGCTATCACAAAGATGTTGATCCGAGTCATGGGAATAATGTGAGCTACAGGACTATAAGGATTTGACAATGAGTCTTGTCCCAAAGAATCACCGAGATGAGTCATATGAGAATCCCTGTCACAACTTTTTACATAGTAGAATTCATACTAATATAAGTATTGTTTGATGACATACGAAAATCTCAGGACTATAGTGTAATGTCACTGCATGCCATGATCCTGATACTGAATGCAATGTTTCACAATCCTCTGAATTTTATACAAGCTACAGGTCCAAAGAATAAACTTCTGGTGCCTTCATAGTAGTGCAAACCATAGATCATTGTTTTTGTTCAAGTCACAAAAATTAAACTGTATCCATAGGAGATCCAGGCGCCAGGGCTTCGTTCAATTCATAGTAATTTCTCACGAGTTTGTCCAATAGAGAGATCCTTCAAGAACATCTCATATGCCAACAATAATTCAATCTGCCTTCTTGTATCAAACTGAGCTCTGATACCATGTTGGACAATCTAGTAGGGAAGCTATTCAAACAATTCTCCTTATGCTTAATAATTGCTTGTGAACTTATATTAACTTCTTACTGTTCTTTATTAGTTTCTTTTCATGAAAGAAATCATTGTTTTTGTTCAAGTCATAGAAATTAAATTGTATCCACAGGAGATCCAGGGCTTCGTTCAATTCACAGTAATTTCTCAAGAATCTGTGCAATAGAGAGATCCTTCAAGAACATATCATATGCCAACTCTAATGTGATATTCAGTCTGTCTTCTTGTATCAACCTTAGCTCTGATACCATGTTGGAGAATCTAGTAGGGAAGCTATTCAAACAATTCTCCTTATTCTTAATAATTGCTTGTGAACTTATATTAACTTCTTATTGTTCTTTATTAGTTTCTTTTCATGAAACAACTATCTAGAGCATAAGACATTAAGATTAATGAAGACAATGAACACAAAATGTAGGCTCCAAGCCAGGGAAAAACCTCTCCAAAGGGCAAAACCCAGAGAAAATCTCTTCTCCTCTTATAGAATCAATTCAAATGAGAAATCCAAGACCTCAAGACCAAAGTCAAGACCTCCTCCAAGCACCAAGTCAGCCCTCCAACAAGATCTCTTCCAAATGAGTCAAAGTATTCCAAAGTCAACGAGAATCAAACTTTGTCAAGGCAGCTTCTGTCAAAATCTCTGTCTTGCAACTTTAGGTCTGCAATTTGGAGCTGCAACTTTGGCCACTGCAACCTGCAAAGAAACCCTAGACAACTTCACGTGTGGACAAAAAAGATGTTTTTCCAAGGCTTCTTCTTCACTCTGACTTTTTCCTTCTTCTTCTTCTTGACTTTCTTGCTCTTCTTTCTTCTGTCTTGTTGCAGATCGAACTTGTTGAAGTGTCACAATGAATCGAACTTGCTTCCTCTATATAGCCTTCTCATGAGGTCGAATTACCTCAAATTCAGCGAACTTCCTTTGGTGGGGCCAACTTGGTCTTGGAGGTCAAATTTGACTTTCTAAACTCAAAAATAGTGTCTTTTACATGCTACAACTTGCTCAATAGGGTCTTATACAAATGATAAAGACTCTTTTGACAAAAGAAAAATGTTCTTTCGACTTGACAAACCCTAAGAGCATGAAATGAATGCTTGACCTAGTTGACCAATAAAATGGAGCATGAATCCCTTGCTTAAATATAAGATTTTTCTTTCTTCTTTTTATTGTAACATAAGATATACATAATGACGTGAGTACAATGACAATTATGAAGAGCGAAACTAGTTACATTTTCCAACAAGTAAAACAATCAACATCAGTATTCTTTGATCATTCTTTTGGGTCATTGGTGATTTTGTTCTAGTTTGTGAATCCTTGTTAGTCTATTTAGAATTTACAAACTTAGCTTTATGATTCCTGCAACCTTGCTATTATGTTCGTGGTGCTAATCTACTCGACATATGTTAATTTGTATAATGCAGCTAAGTCAAGTACCACAGCATGGACCACCTTCAGGTTGAAACATGTAAATTTGTCATCTTCAACATGGATAAGCATTTGACCTAGTGTTAAGTTTCCTGGCATTTCAGCTTCACACTTATGATGCCTGATCTAATGATTGGTTATCAATATTTCACAACTTACAAGAATGTTTATTGCTGATGGTGGACATTTCAAAATGAAACAAGTGTTCTGAGCTAATATTCTTGTATGTGTGGAAATTGTCTTAATTTTTAAATAGCATGTATATGTAGCTTCATCTTTGATGGTATATCAGATCATCTTCATTGCTTGGTGCTTCTCAAATGAGTGTGCTATGATTAATTGGATTTAATGCTGCATTTATGTTTATAGCTGATGGTGGACATATCAAAATTAAACAAGTGCTCTGAGCTATTATTCACGAGTGGAAAGTCACGGGAAACCCGGGCGGCATTTCCCAGAATTTGGATGGCAGTCAGCACGTAAACTGTTCAGCCGACTTTCGGGGCCTAACCCCAAAGGACTCAAGATCGAACCTGGGCCTTCCTCAACGGAGAGGACCACGCATTGGCTCACTACCACTTGAGCTAACCCTTGGGGCTGTGCTCTGAGCTATTATTCTTGTATGTGCGGAAATTGTCTTAATTTTTAAATAGCATGGACAGGTAGTTTCATCATTGATGGTATATCATATTTTCTTCATTGCTGCGTGCTTCTCAGATGAGCATGCTATGATTAATTGGATTTAACACTTCCTTTAAGCATGTTTAACCGTCTTTTTGGGTAACTCATTCTAGTTTCACTTTCATTACTCATATATACAGTGCCCTGAGTGCTCCTTCCAGAATAGAGAGACAGAACACTTCCAGTAAATCAATCGTTCCCTTAGGTGAGCACACGTACAGAAACTTAGTAGTGATTCATTTGACACTACAAATATCTACCCTTGCTTGGTCATGCATATTAATTTGGGTTTGTCTCTCCTTATGAGGATTTGAACTTGGCTGCCAAAACAAAAGTCAGGTCGAATAATTAAAGCAAAGAAATTGTTGAATGATTATATTCTAGTGGAAGGGTGTGATCTTACCTTAAATTTAACAATAATATGTACCTTTATGAATATTTTGTAGAGTACAAGAGTTTTATGGATTGTAAGTTGGAAACAGACTTATATCTTGGAGGAATATGTATCTTAGTTGTCTTTATCCACGTGTTTAGATACAAATGCAAGCACATTTAATTGTTTGTGTGGTTGTTCCCGGTCATGAAAATCAGTTTGATAGAAAAGGTTTAGCGATTTCCTTGGTCCAAGCCATCCATCAAGGTTTGGTGTATTACATTACTTACGCAGGGAGGGCAGTAAAAGAGGTCAAACCTTCTTTCCTTTCATTCGATCTGATTGCTTTTGTTTTGGAAGAAGGGAATTGAAACAATCCCTGACTGGCACTAAAATAATGCACTATCAAATATAATAGTCCTTTTGGCTGTGCTACCGTATCCAAGGGTTATCTATGCTCCACAAGTCACATGGATGTTTCCCTTGCTTCCCCTGACCCTCGGGAGATGGGACACTATGACGATGCCCCTAATTCACTAGGGATGCCCTTAGGGACACGGGGCATGTCCTCCACATCCTTAGGGTGTCTGCATCCCATAGAGGGGAGATGTAGGAGACATTCTTCTGAACTTGTAGATATATACAGCAATTTATTTAGTGATTATCCAATACATGTAAGAATAAGGTGACACAGGTAATAATTAAAAGTAACACATGATTCAGTAAGTAATCTAATAATTAGCCTTGCTCTAGAAGGGCACTAATAGGCATGAGATGATAATGCAATGGATGAACATGGTGTAGTGTTACAACCTAAGTTGCACTAAAACGGATATGGGAACAAATACATATATGAGGTTGGTTGGAAACATATATGACAAAACACTCCAGATACGATATGGCAAGGAATATATATATATGACAATAAAAATTTCATATTTCCATTCATCTATTAGAATCTAGATTCTATGTTTAAAAATACATAATCATCATCATGAATTCTATCGTCAATTCAACATAAACATTGTCATCATCATCAATGATTATTACAACATTCAACATATCATCAAGTTTATGTTTCAAATTTCAATAATCAACATCATCACCAAAATTAATAATGCACACTACATAGTACAAAGTACAAAATGAACTATGACTGATAGTCTACTATCATATGACATATTATGGCATTCAATGTTCATTTTTCAAAAGTTTAAAACATCACCATAAATTACATTTACATACGATCAAATATGCCTTCATCCATGTAATTAATTAAGATTCACATCAACATTTGAATCCTCTCCAAGAGTGCGAGCATTGTTGCCATGTCGACATGAAGATCCAATTATTGGTGCATTCTCATCAAACAAAGTAATATGAGACATAGCGTTCAACGCCATATCCAAGTCATGAAACTCTAGTTCCACATCCCATAGTTTGGTGGGCCCAAATTTGTATTCGTCACTCTTGTGTGATAGAAGGCGAAGGTTCGAATGAACATACACTAGTTCCTCAGCCTTCTTGGAACCCAATTTGTTTCACTTCACTGAATGAATGAGGCCATATGCACTCTAGTTCCTTTTTGCTAAAGAGGAACTAGCTGTTGAGATATTAGGGTTTTTATTAAAATTTCTATTTTTGATAATTACTTGTGATTTCAATATGCTTCTTTCACTTAGATCTTATCTTCATTAGATTATTATGTTCTTCATCAAGTCAATTATCAAATGCACAAGAGACACAATGTTTAGGCTCTCAAGTCAAGGCCAAAACCTCTCCCTCTTGGAGAGGAAAACCCGATAGTAATTCTTCTTATAGATCATCAATTGACAAGTACCAAGACCATGACCAAGACCCTTGACACTAGTATATCTCCAAGACCCTTGTCACTGCTCTTCTTTGCTTCTTAAGTTGATCTTCCTTTTCTGCACTGCACTGCACTGCACAACATTTCTATGTCTACTTATTGCTGCAATCCTAGGCTGATTTTTCGGCCTCCTTATTGCTGCAACCCAAGACTAGATAGTGGAGACTTAGTCTTGCTGTGATAGCCCTCGACCTCCCTAAAGTAAATCCGAACACTGGTAGCCCACGATGGATCTTCTTTACGCTGTGATTACCTTCTTCTTTGCTGCAACTATACTCTTCTTCAAGCTGTGTATATATATTTGAGTGCATGCGAGAGTATGAACTTAATTCAGAGGCTAGCACTGCCTCTCCTCTGAATTAATCACAATCTCCTTACGCACCTTTGCTTGACCCAATCATAGTTCCTTCTCTACGCTGAAATTCCTTGTATTCTCGCACTAGTTGTAGTCCTCAACTCACACTTCATTCTCAGAGCTTGATCCAGATTGCTTAGACCGAAGACAAAGATAAGAGAACCTCTCCACCTTTGCTGAGCAACCTCCCTTCTTTGCACCAAATCGTAGACCTTATCTTGTACTGTTATCTCAAACTTGTCCGAAATCTTGGTGAGCTAATGAGGCCGCAATACACCCTTTATATATGGACTATTTTGCTGTCCTAAGCCGACATGTCTGACTGATTGTAGGCCAACATCATCAAGGAGATATTTTATCTTGTTCTAAGCCAAATTCAAGAGGCTAGTTGACAAGGTCTTGGAGTATACTTTTCACATCAATAATTTGTCTCTTTACAAGTGTAACATAACTTCATATACATGACTCTTAATTATATTTATGACAAGAAGACAAACCCCTAAAGACATCAAGAAGAAGCCTTTGAGCTACAATAAAAACTTCTTGCTCATGAAACCCATGAGGCAAGTGTTACAATACATATTTTATTATCTGTCTCTTCATTACATAAAAGTCATTATGAAGACTAAACTTAGTTACACTTTTCAACACTCCCTCTTAACTAAGGAGGTATTCATAATGGTACATGGTCACTCTCAATCTGAAGAATCTCATAAGAAGAATCAGATTGGTAATCCCATATGTATAACATCATATCAACCAACATTGTCATAGTGCAAGGCCTTGACTAACTCCATCTCTCCATGAGACTATGACCTCCAATGTTGGTGAGACCATTGACTTATAAACACCTTCATCATTGTTTTTGTTGGATCATATCCCACCCGGGTTCACTCAGGGTATGTCCACCAAGACTATTCTCATCTTGGATTCCCAGTCCTTAAAGAATATCGGTCCTCTACGACTACTATTATCTTGGATGCCCTAATACATCCTCAAAGAGTATTGGATGCCAGTTGATCACCCAATCCTCCATTTTGTCTTCCTAGGTGAAGACCATAATGATGTGTCTATCTTTCCCTCTCAACTAGGGAGGACATATTCCATAAGGGAATGTACTCATTCCTATACAAGGAATGTACCGAAGCTCCCTCTCGGCTTAGGAATTACCAAGTTTCTTCCAAGTAAGAAACTCATTACCAGGCTCCCTCTTAATCAAGGACCTGCAACAACAATGATGGAATACCTAGCTGCTCATGAAGAACTCCTTCCTTCGATGTCATGGATTTCTTCATTGTTGAGGAGCCTTCATCTTTGGGATCTCTTCATAGGGCACAGATCATCCATCACTTTCATCCACGAGTCATGTCTTCATTATGTCAAAAAGTGATCCATCAATCTTCTCATCTGGTCTAGCTTCATGTCATGCTGATTTCCTTCGAACCATATTTCTTCCAAGGATCTTTCATCCTGCCATATGGTTATCAACTGTGGAAGACATATACTTCCCTTTGGTAGCCCTGCATAAGCTTATCCAAACATTATATAAATATGAACCTTTAAATCAAAAGTTACCTTAGTGATGATCTTTCATCATGACATCTTCTTGTAGGAATCAATATCCCTTGTACATAATGACACATCTCCTAAATATATGTATCATGAAGGGTTTTCATAATTTCCAGACTTCTATCAAAGTCGACATATCTTCCCAGGAGATTTCCTAGTCAATTCTTCTTGGTTTCGTTGGATGTTGACTGCCTCTTACCATGGGTGCGTTTCTCACGATCTCTTTCTTTCTTTCTCCACACAATTTTATTTCATTCCCAGGAGCTTCCAATATATAGTTCCTAGATTGTGTGCAACCACCTCATATCCATATGAGGACATATTATGTTGATTTCATCTGGTGTGGATCATGCCTTTTGGAAATCTGCGCATCATAGGAGATTCTCTTTCTTTTGTTCATACTTCTAAAGATAGAAGTATACCACCTGCAACCATATAACATGACTTTATAATATCCAGTGTAAGCATATATATATATATATACCTCATCTCTTTTTCCCTTTGAGTCATCTTGCAGCATTTTTCCTTAGAATGAAAGATTTTCATTCTCTTGACGTGCTTCTTCAATATGTCATCATATTCTAATCCCATAATTCTGCAAGTTAGAATTCTCGATGAAACCTTTTGCTTTCTTTCTAACTAGTGAATCCAAAGAGGACTCGATTAGAAAATGTCAATACCTGTTTCCATATTGATTAATGAATGATGAACCTTGATGTAGATGAATGCCTTCTATAAATGTTATTTTCAGTGAGGTTCCCAGGAGCCACTTATTTCATAGCATTGTTGTCACACAAATTTGTTTTAGACGTCCTTCTATGATGAGTGCTCCTTCTTCAATGCTTCCATCATGATGCCAATTCTAACATGATGCATCTATCTAATATACAATGCTTACTATCATACTATTTTACAACCAACAGATACCTCTTAAAGAGGAAGATGATCTCAATCATAGGAGAGATCTCTCACTTCTTATTTCTTAGGTTTCTTTGAATCAAGTTCTTCCACTTCTCCGACGACATTGGCTTCTTCCTTTTTCATCTTGTCCCTTTTAGATTTGGGACAATCCTTTTTATAGTGTCCAAGTTCATTACATCCATAACATCTAATCTTGTCCATATTTCTCTTTCTATTCTAAGGACCAAATTTACCAAATCTTCCCTTCCTCCTTGATATGCTAGCATAGGCTTGATTTTCTTCATTTGATCATGTATCAATTTTAGCTTTTAATCTTGTCTCTTCTATTTTACATAGAGACCATAGATCTTGGAAGGGTGTTGCTTCTTTCTTCCCATAGATACTTGAAGTGAATTTTCCCCGTCTCTCTGGTAGAGCATTCAACACCACTGTAGTCTATTACTTCTCTTAATTCTTGTAGTTGATCTCGTATTTAAGAAATATTCATAAAATATGAAGTTATTCCTTCTTCTCTTGACAACTTTAACTTGTATAGTTCTTGTCTTGGGTATATTACCTCTCATGTAGTACTCACAGAGAACAACTCCACCAATTTGTCATATATTTCTTTTGAAGTCTCTAGTTTTGATACATACAGGATGAGTGAGTCCTTTATGGATTCTATAAGAATCCTTTGGGCTCTTATGTCTCCCTTCATGTATTTGGCATGTGCTTGAGTATCTACTTTTGAAGGTCTAGTTGCCGACCCTTTGATATAGTCCATGACTTCATTCTCGATAAGATTTAGATCTATCCTTTTCTTCCATGCAAGAAAGTTTGAAGACCCAGACAATTTGTTGCTTTCCTTGCAGAAAGTCATTTTGAAAAATTCAAATGAAGTCATCAAGATACTTACTTCCTTGTTTGATGATGATGTATATAGTAGCAGGAACTCCCTCTTTGATAGACTTCTTCAAGGGTGGCGTAAAGAGGTAGATTACCTTGGATCCTTGATGATGACGATGATCAAGGATGGCTTGATGATGGCTCCAACAAAGTTGACTTGGCTTCAATCACGAGATAGCTTTAGATTCTTTGAAGATAAAGATCACCTCCTTGATCTTGCTTTTCCTTTTGATGTATAAGTCCTTTGAGTAAGGTCTTTAAACTTCTTGAGATGGCTAGAGGGTTTCACCAACACCTTGTAAACTACTTCCTGAACGAAGGTCTTCCTTCTTGGATCTAAGGTTTGGCTCTTTATTGTAGATCCTTCACTTTGCTTTCATGCCTTCTAGAAAACTGATCCTTGATGACGTCTTTGAAGCTTGATCCTTGTGTCTTCTTGCTAAACTACCCTTTCTTGTCTTCAACGCCTTAGCTCTGATACCATGTTGAGAAATTAGGGCTTTTATTAAAATTTATCTTCTTGATAATTACTTGTGATTTTGTTATGCTTCTTTGAGTTAGATCTTATCTTTATTATGTTCTTCATCAAGACAATTATCAAATGCATAAGAGACACAATGTTTAGGCTTTCAAGCTAGGGCCGAAACCTCTCTCTCTTGGAGAGGAAAACCCGATAGTAATTCTTCTTATAGTTCATCAATTGAAAAGTACCAAGACCATGACCAAGACCCTTGACACTAGTATATCTCCAAGGCCCTTGTCACTACTCTTCTTTGCTTCTTAAGTTGCTCTTCCTTTTCTGCATTGCATTGCACCACGCTTCTATGTCTACTTGTTGCTGCAATCCTAGACTGAGATTTTGGCCTCCTTATTGCTGCAACCCAAGACTATATAGTGGAGACTTAGTCTTGCTCTGTTAGCCCTCGACCTCCTTGTTGTAAATCCGAACATTGGTAGCCCACGATGGATCTTCTTTATGTTGTGATTACCTTCTTCTTTGCTGCAACTATACTCTTCTTCACGCTGTGTATATATATCTAAGTGCATGCGAGAGTATGAACTCAATTTAGAGGCTAGCACTGCCTCTCCTCTGATCAATCTGTGTATATATCTGAATGCATGCGAGAGTATGAACTCAATTCAGAGGCTAGCACTACCTCTCCTCTGAATTTATCATAGTCACCTTTACGCACCTTTACTTGACTCAATCACAGTTACTTCTCTACGCTGAAAGTCATGTATTCTCGCACTAGCTACAGTCCTCAACTCACACTTCATTCTCAGATCTTGATCTGAATTGCTTAAACCCAAGACGAAGATAAGAGAACCTCTCTACCATTGTTGAAAAACCTCCCTTCTTCGCACCAAACTGCAGACCTTATCTTGCACTGCTATCGCAGACTTGTCTGAATTATTGGTGAGCTAATGAGGCCGCAATCCACCCTTTATATAGGGATTGTTCCGCTGCCCTAGGCCAACATGTCTGACTGATTGTAGGACGACTTCATAAAGGAGATATTTTATCTTGTTCTAAGCCGACTTCAAGAGGCTAGTTGACAAGGTCTTGGAGTATACTTTTCACATCAGTGATTTGTCTCTTTACAAGTGTAACATGAATTTATATACATTACTCTTAATTGTATTTATGACAAGATGACAAACCACTAAAGACATCAAGGAAAAGTCTTTGACCTATAATCAAAACTTCTTGCTTATGAAACTCATGAGGCAAGTATTACAATAAATACATTTTATTATCTTTGTCTCTTCATTACATAAAACCATAATTACAAGTCATTATGAAGACCGAACCTAGTTATACTTTTCAACACTAGCAACCTGTGACAAGATCTTGATGACCAATTTTTGGATATGTGGAAGTTCCCCAACATAGTAGTTCCACCTATCAATTGGACTTAATATGGTCTTTGTCTTGCATAGAATCAAGATCTACACCGAAAATCTCCGATCCTACAAAATGAGTTAACTCTAAATGAATATGAATCCCAAGTCTACAAATAGCTTTCTAAAAGCTTTCTTAAATCCTTGCGAGAATTATGGGCTTTTGTTTGGTGCGGTTCTTTATAGATTACTTAGCAACTATGGAGAATAATATTTTGGATTCACAACATAGGCCAAATTGCGCAATGTGGTGGTCCTCTTGTTCCACCTTTTGGTCAATATATCTTTTACTTCTTTGTAAAAGACTTCATTTGGGTCCTCTTTGGCATTTATAACCACCCTTAGTTTCTCTATCATGGAGTCCATGCCCTCATACACCTCTCCCAAATTAAGCATATTTATGTCAAACATACATAACAAATCTACAATTGGCTTAGTACATGCCAAGAGGTACTCCACTCTATCCCACCATTCATCATCAACAACCAAAATTTTCACTGTTTGTGCTCTTTTAGTTTGGGATTGCCCCATTGATTCCAAAGAGAATTGCATACCATTGATTGTATTGCTTCTTTCACTTGCATAGGCCTTATTAAGGTTATGATGTGAGAAGCAAAATGAGTCTCGACAACTTTCAAGTGCCAATGTTTCAATAAATTAAAAATCATAATTGATTGAATGCCTATTGTGATTCACGAATCATGACATATGAGAATCTAATTTATATATTTGAATTTAGATAAATAGAAATTAGAATTTATGAAATAAACTTTAAAGTTTAGGTACCTTAAGGAGCTCCAACTTCACAAATTCCCTGTAGATGCCTTGGGACATGTAGTGGTTTGTGATGAAGTCTTTCTTTTTCCTCTTAAAAAATAACTCAAATCTACTCAATTTGCTTCTCCATCTTACTCAACATGAGGTTTAATGAATGCACAATACAAAGGGACCAAAATATGTGTTGATATTTTCCTTCAATAACTAGGCCTGCTACTATACATCGTTGAATTGTCAGTTATTACTTGGACAACATTTTCTGGCCCTACCAATTTAGTTGCTTCAATCAAGATGTCAACAATAAATTGAGATTCTTTCAGTTTCCCCTCACAATCCACTGCTTTAAAAACATTTCCCATTTGGGATCTAAGCAATCACTTAGATCAAAGGCTTATTCCTTTGATCTTTCCATCCATTAGAAATGATGGACACCCCTGAAATGTGCCATGAGTTACAATTGGAACTTAATTTAGCCTCCAAATCTAACTTCTCAGTGGTCAACAATGTAGTGCATACCTTCTCATATCTAGGGCTCATGTACCTTTTTGGGGTTTCATTCACTGCTTTGATAATATTTTCCCAGTAAGGAGATCACACAAGGTGAAAGTGAAGAACATTTGCATAAATGCATTGACCTATAGTTGCATCTGACTTCTTTCGAACGTCATTATTAAAACATTTTTTAAGCGGTCCCAAATTAGATCTCTTTGAACCAGGGTTTCCAATTCCATAAGAGGGAAGTGGAGGCTTTGATGAAGATGCTCCCAACCTTTATTTTTTGAATTGAGAGACATGATTTTCCTTATTTTCTTTAGCATATGACTCGTCTTGTTCTATTTAATATTTTGCAAGTTTTTCATTGCTTAAACCTTTTCCCTTTGTCTCATTTTTTTTAGGTGGGTTAGTGCATATTCAAATCCCATTGTCCCTTAACCCAAGTAAATGTGCTTTAACTCAGGTGAATGATCCCTTAAACTCCTTTTGACACTCACTGCAAATCCATACCAATGATCCCCCTCCTTATATCTTCCCTACAACGATGACATATTTCCAAAGTGGCGACTTTGGATCAAATTTGGAGGTAGATTCTGTTCCGAATTGCAAATGGATGAACTTGAAGTTGCCATGATGACGATGTAAATGGAAATTGCAAAAAAACACACTCAAACTCTAAATAACTTCTTAAAAAAATGTTGCTAAATTTTGGGTCACTATCATTACCGTTACTTGAAATCTTCACTCACAAATTTACAAAACAATGAATTGATACAAAAAATAAATACTAGGGGGGCGTGGAAGGAGGGCATGGGAGGAGTTAACATATAGTATTTTACATACAGATTTCATTAAATGATTTCTATAACTTCATTATGTTGGGGTTGGTGAATATCACTGTACATATTCATCACATCAGTAAACATTGATCAAATAGATGGCACAACATTGTCATAAAATATTGTACTAATGTTGCTTAGTATCATATGATATGTTGTGTTTGTTAATTTTGATGCAACATTGTTAATGATCTTTGGGAATATGTGCAACCCATAGATATGCTACATGTATGACTCCAAGCTCAATTTTAAATACCTATCTCCAAGCTTTGTTGAGAGTCTACAATTTCCTCTCCAACTCGCAGTTGTGATAGCGGAGAAAACTCTTCACTGTCCTTAGCTCCTCCAACAATCAAATCGTCCAAGGCTCAAGGCTCAAGCAAATGAAGTTTGAAGTTTGGACACTCAGTGACGACTTCGACTCCACCAAGAAACGAACGTCCGAACTCGAAATCAATGTGCGACTATTCACAATGGCTCAAAGATTTATAACAATGAAATCACAATGACAATTAGGTTAAAGGAATTAATAACTTAAGAGGGTGGACCCAACTCTATTTTTTCCCAACCGAAAAAGACGAAAACTCGACGACCAAACCCTAAGTCCTCAAGAGAAAACCCTTGAGCCCCATATAAGGCTCACCTTTCCAAAGGAAGAAGTCATTTGAGCTAAAGAAATATTAGTCAAAAGAAGAATTATAAAATGGAAATATTTGGGCAAGTATTTATAATCAGAAATATATATTTAAATAATTAATTTGGGGCAAAAATTTATACAAGGGTTTAGAGATATAAAATTAAATGATTTGGGCAAATTCAAAATTCAAATTTACTTCCCTCTAGATTCAATATCGGATCCATGTTTATCTGGCCCAAGGAACTTATATATATAAGGGACACATTATCAAATGAAAATACATATGGATGATTGACTATTATTTGAGGTGCGGATTGGTTAAAATTATGTGAAGGCTCGACAAACGATAGTTCGTTAATGTGGCTCGGAGGTTCACACAAAATTTCTCTAGCTCGCCATACTCTGTGTTCTATGACATCTCTGTGTTTGGTCATAAGACATAATTAGATGTATGACTACTCTGTGGCTTCAACATACATATAATTTGCATAATGAACTCACGATTGCTTCATGGTATGGGCATCAATCTATATAGTTGTTCTGCATCTCATAAATGGTATTTTGTATTACACCCTTTGCACTACAGTACAATGTTATCCATGGTCTCGCTACAATGCAATGTTATGTATGGTCTTGCCTCAGTATAATATATGCATGGTCATGAAAATATGATACATGTATGGTCTCGATATCATCGTATATATGGTACACACAATTTGTATGATATCAACACTTTATAAGGTCTCGACATAATTATATATGTGGATTCTCAACAAAATTATATTGGCTCAACAATGTATGTTCTCGGTACAACAATATGGTATATGTCGTCTCTGCAAAACAAAATATTTCAGAACAGTTCAGTATTGATGTGGCATCATTATACATATTGATATGACATTATATGCATCCGTAGAAATATAGAAACCCTATCAGTATGTCCTAAATTTAGTGAAGGCAGAATGACTATGTTGCCATGACAGTGATGGTGTTCCCTTGACAATGATGACAATGCCACCATGTCAGATATGATGACAATGTGACCATGTGAGAGATGATGATATGATATTGGTTTTTTTTGGATTAACGTCAATTCACAAACGTAGTTGTGAACTGAATCTTATTGGCCCTATAAGGCCTCATGTGTTTGATGTGTCACGCCTATTGTACTTTATATCTCAGTTGAACAATTGATGAAATCTAATAAAAGAAGAAGAATTGAATTCTAGCTTTTCTCCTGGTTTCCGACCAATCCTAGTGTCACTATGTTTGCTTTCTTTTCTTCTGTTATTACTTTATGTTCCATTTCATTTTTTTTATATTGTTCTTTCTACATGATTGCATGCGATGTAATGATGTTATATTATTGTGGGGTGAATTTAACGTGTAAAATATGTAATGCAATTATAAAATTAAAGTATAGCCCTAAGAGAAAAATTAGCATGGTATCAGAGCTGGGCTGAAGAAAAGTCATTGAGATCACCCCTTGTGATGACGCCGATGATGGAAGCTAGAGGAAATGATGGAGACCTACAAGAATTCTAGGCTCTAAAGTAAACCTTGGGCAGCTTTGTTCTAGCAAGATAAGTTATGAAGAAACCCGTGAAGTGTGAGCCTGGATATGATAAAGGCTCGAGGACTTGAAACCCTCTCATAATTAGTTGAAAGTCGATCTAGCTCTTGTGGAAAATTTAGTGTAAGCCTAGGTAGTCTAGTCTCACTCCAGAAGATGGTATGATGATCACTGGACTTAGCTACTGATGAAGATGATTAAAGGAAACATCGACATTATGAATCTTGGAGTTTGGATCAAGAGGGAGTTGATCTCCTTTCATTAAATATAAGTACTTTATAGATTCATGTTGTTATGACATTACTCTTATTTAGATTTATTGTTTTTTATTGTTACTTATCCTTCCTGCATAAATATTTGAGTATTTCTAACCTCGTGATGAAGATGTGATAAGTTGATCCTTCTTAAGGATCATTTGGATGCTAGCTGGTGCAAGAAGTAGACGCTGGTACAAGAACATGATGAAAGGTGAAACAAGAAAAAGGAAGCTAGAGAAATATGCAAGCTCTACTACTGCCTATGATAAAGGTTTATGAATATTATGAGGTATGTATAGTATATTGTTTCAGTTTAGTTGCAATATTGAATGGAAAGTTAAGCCTTGGCATATGACAAGAGCATCACCCTTCGTAAGACAAGTGCATAACCCTTCGTAATTAAATAATTCATGCATTCTAGACACATACCTAAGTAATTTTTCTATCCAGTACATGTGATATAATGGTGAATTTTCTAGTAAATATGATCTCTTTGATATTTGGCAAGAATCTGACCTGTCATGTGACCTTCTTGGATATCATGATTTTATCTAAGATAAATAAAGGCCAGAAACACTAAATTTTGATAAAAGATAAATTGTTAATATTGAAAAGTATGGTAACCATAATAGCAATAGGTGGTTGTAAGATGGATTCTCAAGATTCTCTTCTTGTTGTAAGCTATAATTATGTAGCAAATGGATGCCCCAACTTGTTGGTGTTAGTACTCTAAAAAAATATGTTTATGTAAACGTTTTGATACACTTGTCAACTGCCCTAATTGTATGACACTAAACCTTATTGAATGTTTGATGTCATGCTTATATGTGATAGTGAAACTGTAGCTTTTAACTTTGAACATAAATTATCTACACACGAATCTTATAACAGAAAATAAACAATAGCGAGAGCATAAAACATAAAACAGACAAAACACAGAGATTTTCCCCTGGATCCCAAATTGGGACGACCAGCTTGATTTTTCATTATATTCCTTTTAGTGTTACAACACATATATATACATGCCGAAGCATACATAAACCCCAATCCATTAACCCTAGATTAGAACATTACCGTAGTTCCCTTGATCGGATCTACAAAATACCAGGGGCTGAAAACCATCGTACCCCAAAACCATGTGCAAAATCATGCACAAAACATGGGTGGGTCCGCATACCAAATTTTTTTTCGCCGGGGTGCTACCCCGGACAGCGACAGGGGGGGCTTCTGGCCCCCTTGTGACCCCCCTGCTGCACCTAGCGCAACGTACAACACGTGGGGCTAGTCGTGGAAAGAATATAACACATACCAAACATTCTCCCACTTGTTTTATTTCCACAGGGGGCCACAAGAGAGCTTAGTCACTGGGCCAATTCTTCAACACCCATTGTTTCTCTACACCAACAGAACTTCTGAGTGCTCACAGACTTCGTCAATGCATCTGCAACATTCTTCAAAGTGTCCACCTTTACCAACAACACCCTTTTAACCTCAACCATATCTCTAACAAAGATATTGAACATCAATGTGCTTTGTCTTTGAATGATAAGTAGGGTTCTTAGCCAAGAAAATTGCACTTTGGCTATCACAGTATATCCTTATAGCTTGCTGTACCAACCCCATACTTGAACAGAATCTCTGCAACCAAACTGGTTCCTTACTTGCATGAGTGGCTGCTATGTATTTTTCCTCTGTAGTTGAAAGCGCCACTACAGACTGTCTTTTACTCATCCAACTAACTGCACCTCCAAATAGGCTAAACACATACCCACTTGTAGAACTTCTTTGGTCCAGATCTCCAACCTAGTCTGCATCAAAAAAACCACGAATGTCTAACATTCTTTCTAATCCTAGTCTTCCTTGGTAGCACAAGCCATAATCACTAGTGCCACATAAATATCTGAAAACCCGCTTCACTGTTGTCCAATGCTCATTCTCTGGGTTTGACATAAACCTGCTCAATACTCCCACTGCATGTGCAATTTCTGGTCTAATACAGACCATTGCATACATCAGGCTACCCACTGCACTTGCGTATGGAACACAGGACATATCCTCCTCTTCTTCTTGTGTCTTGGGACACTGTGCAACAGACAGCTTTACACCTACAGGAATAGGAACATTTACCGGTTTACTATCCTGCATATTGAATCTCTGCAATACAGTCTCGACATACTTCCTCTGGTTTAACCAGAGCTTCCTCTTTACCCGATCTCTCTTAATTTCCATGCCCAAAATATAGTTTGCAGCACCAAGATCCTTCATGTCGAATTTGGAGAACAGCCGGGTCTTCAAATCTTGGATAATTTCTGTCATTTCCAATCAACAACATATCATCCACATACAACACCAAATAAATAATACGATCACCAATTAATTTAAAATAAACACAGTGACCCTCCTTGCTTCTAGTGAAGCCAAGTCCCTGTATATAGGAATCAAATTTCTGATACCGCATCCTTGGTGACTTTTTTAACCCATACAACAACTTCTTCAACCTGCACACCAGTTCTTTCTTACCCTTCACCATAAAGCCTTCAGGGTGCTTCATGTAGATATCCTCTTCTAGATCCTCGTGAAGAAATGTTGTTTTCACATCCATTTGTTCTATCTCAAAATCAAATGCAACAACAACAGATAAAAGTAATCTAATAGAAGTAACTTTGGCAACAGGAGAAAAAATATCACCAAAATCAATTCCCGGCACCTGGGAATAACCTTTTGCTACCAATAGAGCTTTGTATTTCTCCACCTTGCCTTCTACATTGTTCTTCTTCTTAAACACCCATTTGCTCCCGATGGGCTTCCTTCCAGCCGGCAACTCCACCAAATCCCATGCCTCATTTTTATGCAAGGATTCCATTTCATCAACCATGGCCTCCTTCCAGAGTTTTCCATCCTCTGAATCTACTGCCTCCCTGACAGTTCTAGGATCATCATCAGTTATAGTTAAGGAAAAACCTGAACAAAAAGCAGATGGACTATACCTTTCTGGTTGCCTTCTTTCCTGAACTAATCTTCTCAAAGCCAGGGTTTGTGGCTCTTCCTCTTCTGAATCTTCTTCTGTTGTAGAGTCTGATTCATCCTCCTTTAGCTCAAACTCTATATTCTCAGGTTCCTTTGGTAGGACTTCATGTGTAACAACATCTTTCACCTCTCTAAACACCACATCTCGACTGTACACAACCTTCCTTGTTTCTGGGTTCCAAAGCTTGTAACCCTTTAAACCATCCTTATACCCAATAAAGATGCACCTTTCAGATTTATTATCCAACTTGGTCCCTTTCTCCTTTGGAACATGTACATATGCATCACATCCAAATACCCTTAGATGTGAAAGAGAGGGTTTCTTACCAGTCCATACCTCATGTGGAGTCTTATCCTCCAACGCTGATGAAGGTGATCTGTTAACTAAGTAACATGTAGTCTCCATTGCGTCTGCCCAGAATTCTTGTCCTAACCCGGTACCACTGAGCATGCTTCTTGCCTTTTCCATTAGTGTTCTGTTCATTCTTTCTACAACTCCATTTTGCTGAGGTGTGTATGGAGTACTCTTCTGTCGTGCTATGCCACACTTCTTACATAATTCTTCAAATTCCTTCTTGCAGAACTCCCCACCATTATCTGTCCTCAACCCCTTTATCTTCTTCTCTGTCTGGTTTTCCACCAGAGCCTTAAATTGTTTAAATTTGTTAAAGATTTCATATTTCTTCCTCAAGAAATATATCCATGTACTCCTTGAGAAGTCATCTATGAATGAAACATAGTACACAAACTTTCCCAGTGATGGAACTGACACAGGTCCAAACACATCACTATGCACAAGTTCTAATATCTTGTTCACCCTCTTAGCACCAGAAGGAAAACTCACCCAATTTTGCTTCCCATATACACAATGTTCACATAAATCGAAATCTAGAGAGCAATTAGACATACCTTCTACCATACCATTTCTATGTGGTATCCGAAGGCCCTTCTCTCCAATATGTCCAAGCCTTTGATGCCATAGCATGGTCTTTTCTCCAGAGACTACTAGGCTTTTCGCTCCACTTTTAGGAACCACATAATTGTTACACCCATCAATAACAGTGCTACCTTGTAACTTGTACAGAGTTCCAGTCCGAACCCCCCGCATTAATACCAGTGCTCCCCGAACCATCTTGTAGGCATCTTTCTCGAACATTGTTTTTACACCTGCATCATCCATCTTGCTTACAGAAATCAGATTTCTGGCCAATGCAGGAATATGCAGAACACCAGGAAGTGTTCTAATCCTTCCACCTTGCAACTTCAACTTGACCTTTCCACGTCCGACGATTCTAGCCTTCCTATCATTCCCTAGGAAGACATCACCACCATCATATTTCTCATACTCGCAGAACCACTCCCTATGGGGAGTGAAGTGAAAGGATGCACCTGAGTCAATCAACCATGACTCATGATCTACATGTGTATTTGAAGAAGAAGCCAAATACACATCCCCACTTTCATCTGAGGTGGTTTTTGCCTCTGCAGAAGGAGCATCATCATATCCCTTTCCTTTCTCAGGAGCTTTAGATCTACATTCCTTTTTGTAGTGTCTTTCCTTTCCGCATTTCCAGCACACCTTTACAAACTTTCCAAGAGATTTAGATCTCCCTCTAGATTTAGATCTCCCACTCAAAACCTCATTCTTGTTTCTGTTTTGGGATCTTCCTCGTACAGATAAGGCATCTCCATTCTGGCCCTCCATATTTCTCCGTCTCATTTCCTCCGACAACAAGGCTGAGACAATGTCATCAAAATTCAAGGTAGTTGTATTGCTACCTATTGCAATAACCGGACTATCCCACGAGTCTAGTAGAGAACACAATAGACTGATGCACTTATCTTCATCTGGGATTTCAATATTGACAGATGACAGCTGACTTACCAAAGTATTGAAGGCGTTCAGATGCTCTGTCACCGAGTCTCCATCATTCATCCTCAGGTTATACAACTTTTTCCACAGGAACAACTTATTCACCAGAGACTTAGATTGGTACAAAGTCCCAAGTTTTTCCCACAAATTCTTCACCGTAGCTTCCCCAGATACATTCAACAATACTGAATCTGATACACAAAACCGTATTGTGCTCTTAGCATTCCGATCCAGTTTCTTCCAGTCTTCCTATGACATTGCCGTTGGTTTAGTACCTGGATCTACCGCGATCCACTGATCTTTATCCACCAGCAGATCCTCCATCTTGAGCTTCCACAACTCAAAACTCTGACCATTAAATTTCTCGATCTCTATCTTTCCGCCGCTCGCCATCTTCTTTCACCGCAAGAATCGATCCCTACACTTCTCCCACCGAATGTGGTCTACCTCAGTTCGAGTTAAAAAACCCTCGGAACAGCAAAGGCGTTCCCTTTAAGCCGAAACAAATCTGATACCAAATGTAGGTTTTAACCCCGAAATGCAATTATCTACACACGAATCTTATAACAAACAAAACAAACAAACAATAGCGAGAGCATAAAACATAAAACATAAACACAGAGATTTTCCCCCCGGATCCCAAATTGGGACAACCAGGCCTGATTTTTCATTATATTCCTTTTAGTGTTACAACACATATATATACATGCCAAAGCATACATAAACCCCAATCCATTAACCCTAGATTAGAACATAACCGTAGTTCCCTTGACTGGATCTACAAAATACCAGGGGCCGAAAACCATCGTACCCCAAAACCATGTGCAAACTCATGCACAAAACATGGGCGGGTCCGCATATGAGTGGGACTGAATACCAAAAAATTTTTCGCCGTGGTGCTGCCCCAGACTCCAATAGGGGGGGCTGTCGGCCCCCCTGTGACCCCCCTGCTGCGCCCTGCGCAATGTACAACGCATGAGGCTAGTTGTGGAAAGAATATAACACATACCCAACATTCTCCCACTTGTTGTTTTCTTTTCACAGGGGGCCACAGGAGAGCTTAGTCATTGGGCCAATTCTTCAACACCCATTGTTTCTCTACGCCAACAGAACTTCTGAGTGCTCACAGACTTCATCAATGCATTTGCAACATTCTTCAAAGTGTCTACCTTTACCAACAACACCCTTTTAACCTCAACCATATCTCTAACAAAGTGATATTGAACATCAATGTGCTTTGTCTTTGAATGATAAGCAGGGTTCTTAGCCAAGAAAATTGCACTTTGGCTACCACAGTCTATTCTTATAGCTTGATGTACCAACCCCATACTTGAACACAATCTCTGCAATCGAACTGCTTCCTTGCTTACATGAGTGGCTGCTATGTGTTCTGCCTCTGTAGTTGAAAGCGCCACTACAGACTGTCTTTTACTCATCCAACTGACTGCACCTCCAAATAGGCTAAACACATACCCACTTGTAGATCTTTTTTGGTCCAAATCTCCAGCCCAGTCTGCATCAAATAAACCACGAATGTCCAACATTCTTTCTAATCTTGGTCTTCCTTGGTAGCACAAGCCATAATCACTAGTGCCACGTAAATATCTGAAAACCCGCTTCACTGCTGTCCAATGCTCCTTCCCTGGGTTTGACATAAACCTGCTCAATACTCCCACTGCATGTGCAATGTATGTTCTAGTATAGACCATTGCATACATCAGGCTACCCACTACACTTGCATATGGAACACGAGACATATCCTCCTCTTCTTCTCGTGTCTTAGGACACTGTGCAGCAGACAGCTTTACACCTACAGGAATAGGAACATTTACCGGTTTACTCTCTTGCATATTGAATCTCTGCAATACAGTGTCGACATACTTCCTCTACTTTAACCAGAGCTTCCTCTTTGCCCGATCTCTCTTAATTTCTATGCCCAAATTATAGTTTGCAGCACCAAGATCCTTCATGTCGAATTTGGAGAACAACTGGGTCTTCAAATCTTGGATAATTTCTTTGTCATTTCCAATCAACAACATATCATCCACATATAACACCAAATAAATAACACAGTCGCCAATTAATTTAAAATAAGCACAGTGATCCTCCTTGCTTCTAGTGAAGCCAAGTCGCCGTATATAGGTATCAAATTTCTGATACCGCATCCTTGGTGACTGTTTTAACCCATACAACGACTTCTTCAACCTGCACACCAGTCCTTTCTTACCCTTCACCATAAAGCCTTCAGGTTGCTTCATGTAGATCTCCTCTTCTAGATCTCCATGAAGAAATGTTGTCTTCACATCCATCTGTTCTATCTCAAAATTAAATGCAGCAGCATCAGATAAAAGTAATCTAATAGAAGTAAATATGGAAACAGGAGAAAAAATATCACCAAAATCAATTTCCGGCACCTAGGAATAACCTTTTTCTACCAACCGAGCTTTGTATTTCTCCACCTTGCCTTCTACATTATTCTTCTTCTTAAACACCCATTTGCTCCCGATGGGCTTCCTTCCAGCCGGAAACTCCACCAAATCCCATGCCTCATTTTCATGCAAGGATGCCATTTCATCAACCACGACCTCCTTCCAGAGTTTTCCATCATCTGAATCTACTGCCTCCCTGACAGTTCTGGGATCATCATCAGTTATAGTTAAGGAAAAACCTGAATAGAAAGTAGATGGACTATACCTTTCTGGTTTCCTTCTTTCCTGAACTGATCTTCTCAAAGCCGGGGTTTGTCGCTCTTCCTCTTCTGAATCTTCTTTTGTTGTAGGGTCTGATTCATCCTCCTTTAGCTCAAAATCTATCTTCTCAGGTTCCTTTGGTAGGACTTCATGTGTAACAACATCTTTCACCTCTCTAAACAACACATCTCGGCTGTACACAACCTTCCTTGTTTCTGGGTTCCAAAACTTGTAACCCTTTAAACCATCCTTATACCCAATAAAGATGCACCTTTCAGATTTATTATCCAACTTGGTCCTTTTCTCCTTTGGAACATGTACATATGCATCACATCCAAATACCCTTAGATGTCAAAGAGAGGGTTTCTTACCAGTCCATACCTCATGTGGAGTCTTATCCTCCAACGCCGATGAAGGTGATCTGTTAACTAAGTAACATGCAGTCTCCACTGCCTCTGCCCAGAATTCTTGTCCTAACCTGGTACCACTGAGCATGCTTCTTGCCTTTTCCATCAGTGTTCTGTTCATTCTTTCTGCAACTCCATTTTGCTGAGGTGTGTATGGAGTAGTCTTCTGCTGTGCTATGCCACACTTCTTACAGAACTCTTCAAATTCCTTCTTGCAGAACTCCCCACCATTATCTGTCCTCAACGCCTTTATCTTCTTCTCTGTCTGGTTTTCCACCAGAGCCTTAAATTCTTTAAATTTGTCAAAGACTTCAGATTTTTTCCTCAAGAAATATATCCATGTATTCCTTGAGAAGTCATCTATGAATGAAACATAGTACATAGACTTTCCCAGTGATGGAACTGACATAGGTCCAAACACATCACTGTGCACAAGTTCTAATATCTTGTTCGCCCTCTTAGCATCAGAAGGAAAACTCACCCGATTCTGCTTCCCATATACACAATGTTCACAGAAATCGAAATCCAGAGAGCAATTAGACATACCTTCTACCATACCATTTCTATGTGGTATCCGAAGGCCCTTCTCTCCAATATGTCCAAGCCTTTGATGCCATAGCATGGTCTTTTCTCCAGAGACAGCTAGGCTTTCCACTCCACTTTCAGGAACCACATAACTGTTACACCCATCAATAAAATTGCTACCTTGTAGCTTGTACAGCGTTCCAGTCCGAACTCCCCGCATTAATACCAGTGCTCCCCGAACCATCTTGCAGCATCTTTCTCGAAAACTATTTTTACACCTACATCATCCATATTGCTTACAGAAATCAGATTTCTGGCCAATGCAGGTTTATCCAGAACACCAAGAAGTGTTCTAACCTTCCACCTTGCAACTTCAACTTCTGACCTTCCACGTCCGAATACCTACTTCTCCCAGTGCCTTCCTATCATCCCCTAGAAATACATCACCACCAACATAATTCTCATACTCATAGAACCACTCGCTATGGGCAGTGAAGTCAAAGGATGCACCTGATTCAATCAACCATGCCTCATGATCAACACGTGTATTTGAAGAAGAAGCCAAATACACATCCCCACCTTCATCCGAGGTCGTTTTTGCCTCTGCAGAAGGAGCATCATCAGATCCCTTTCCTTTCTCAGGAGCTTTAGATCTGCATGCCTTTTTGTAGTGTCCGTCCTTTCCGCATTTCCAGCACACCTTTACAAACTTTCCAGGAGATTTAGATCTCCCTCTAGATTTAGATCTCCCACTCAAAACCTTATTCTTGTTTTTGTTTTGGGACCTTCCTCGTACAAATAAGGCATCTCCATTCTGGCCCTCCATATTTCTCCGTCTCATTTCCTCCGACAACAAGGCTGAGACAATGTCATCAAAATTCAAGGTAGTTGTATTGTTACCTATTGCAATAACTGGACTATCCCACGAGTCTGTTAGAGAACATAACAAACTGATGCACTTATCTTCATATGAGATTTTAATATCAACAGATGACAGTTGAATTACCACAATATTGAAGGCGTTCAGATGCTCTGTCACCGAGTTTCCATCCTTCATCCTCAGGTTATACAGCTTTTTCCACATGAACAACTTATTCACCAGAGACTTAGATTGGTACAAAGTCCCAAGTTTTTCCTACAAATTATTCGCCGTAGCTTCCCCAAATACATTCAACAATACTGAATCTGATACACACAACCGTATTGTGCTCTTAGCCTTCCGATCCATTTTCTTCCAGTCTTCATATGACATTGCCATTGGTTTAATACCTGGATCTACTATGATCCAATGATCTTTATCCACCAACAGATCCTCCATCTTGAGCTTCCACAACTCAAAACTCTGACCATTAAATTTCTCGATCTCTATCTTTCCGCCGCTCGCCATCTTCTTTCACCGCAAGAATTGATCCCGTAGATCTCCCACTGAACAGGGTCTACCTCAGGCCCGAGCAAAAACCCTCAGGAGCAAAGGCGTCCCCTTGAAGCCGAAACAACTCTGATACCAAATTTAGGTTTTAGCCCTGAATAGAAATTGTCTACACACGAATCTTATAACATAAAATAAACAATAGCGAGAGCATAAAACATAAAACAGATAAACACAGAGATTTTCCCCTGGATCCCAAATTGGGACAACCAGCTTGATTTTTCATTATATTCCTTTTAGTGTTACAACACATATACATATACACAGCCACATACATAAACCCCAATCCATTAACTCCGGATTCAACATAACTGCATTTTCGACCGATCTACAAAATACTAGGGTCCGAGGGCCGAAACCATCGTACTCCAAAAAACCATGTGCAAACTCATGCACAAAACATGGGTGGGTCCACCTATGAGTGACCGCATACCAAAATTTTTTTCGCCGGGGTGCCGCCCGTACCCCGACAGGGGGGCCACGGCCCCCCGTGACCCCCCCTCGTCCGTCGCGCCCGGCCAGCATGGCCAGCCGCGTGGGGCTAGTCGTGGAAAGAATATAACACATACCCAACATTCTTCCACTTGTTGTTTTCTTTCCACAGGGGGCCACAGGAGAGCTTAGTCATTGGGCCAATTCTCCAACACCCATTGTTTCTCTACACCAAGAGAACTTCTGAGTGCTCACAGACTTCGTCAATGCATCTGCAACATTCTTCAAAGTGTCCACCTTAACCAGCAACACCCTTTTAGCCTCAACCATATCTCTAACAAAGTGATATTGAACATCAATGTGCTTTGTCTTTGAATGATAAGCAGGGTTCTTAGCCAAGAAAATTGCACTTTGGCTATCACAGTCTATCCTTATAGCTTGCTGTACCAACCCCATACTTGAACACAATCTCTGCAACCAAACTGCTTCCTCGCTTGCATGAGTGGCTGCTATGTATTCTGCCTCTGTAGTTGAAAGAGCCACTACAGACTGTCTTTTACTCATCCAACTGACTGCGCCTCCAAATAGGCTAAACACATACCCACTTTTAGATCTTCTTTGGTCCAGATCTCCAGCCCAGTCTGCATCAACAAAACCACGAATGTCCAACATTCTTTCCAATCCTGGTCTTCCCTGGTAGCACAAGCCATAATCACTAGTGCCACGTAAATATCTAAAAACCCGCTTCACTGCTGTCCAATGCTCCTTCCCTGGGTTTGACATAAACCTGCTCAATACTCCCACTGCATGTGCAATGTCTGGTCTAGTACAGACCATTGCATACATCATGCTACCCACTGCACTTGCATATGGAACACGGGACATATACTCCTCTTCTTCTTGTGTCTTGGGACACTGTTCAGCAGACAGCTTTACACCTACATGAATAGGAACATTCACTGGTTTACTATCCTGCATATTGAACCTCTGCAATATAGTCTCGACATACTTCCTCTGGTTTAACCAGAGCTTCCTCTTTGCCCGATCTCTCTTAATTTCCATGCCCAAAATATAGTTTGCAGCACCAAGATCCTTCATGTTGAATTTGGAGAACAACTGGGTCTTCAAATCTTGGATAATTTCTGTGTCATTTCCAATCAACAACATATCATCCACATACAACACCAAATAAATAACACGGTCACCAATTAATTTAAAATAAACACAGTGATCCTCCTTGCTTCTAGTGAAGCCAAGTCCCCATATATAGGTATCAAATTTCTGATCCCGCATCCTTGGTGACTGTTTTAACCCATACAACGACTTCTTCAACCTGCACACCAGTTCTTTCTTACCGTTCACCATAAAGCCTTCAGGTTGCTTCATGTAGATCTCCTCTTCTAGATCCCCGTGAAGAAATGCTGTCTTCACATCCATCTATTTTATCTCAAAATCAAATGCAGCAGCAACAGATAAAAGTAATCTAATAGAAGTAACTTTGGCAACAAGAGAAAAAATATCACCAAAATCAATTCCCGGCACCTGGGAATAACCTTTTGCTACCAACCGAGCTTTTTATTTCTCCACCTTGCCTTCTACATTCATCTTCTTCTTAAACACCCATTTGCTCCCGATGGCTTCCTTCCAAATTTAAACTCCACCAAATCCCATGCCTCATTTTTATGCAAGGATGCCATTTCATCAACCATGGCCTCCTTCCCGCAGTTTTCCTATCCTCTCAATCTACCGTCTCCCCGATGGGCCGTGATCATCATCGCTTATAGTTAAGGCAAACTCGAAATGCAGCGTATGGACTATATATTTTTGGTTGTTTTTCCGAACCGATCTTCTCACAGCTGGAGTTTGTGGCTCTTCCTCTTCTGAGTCTTCTTCTGTTGTAGAGTCTGATTCATCCTCCTTTAGCTCAAACTCTATCTTCTTAGGCTCCTTTGGTAGGACTTCATGTGTAACAACATCTTTCACCTCTCTAAACACCACATCTCGGCTGTAGACAACCTTCCTTGTTTCTCGGTTCCAAAGCTTGTAACCCTTTAAACCATCCTTATACCTAATAAATATGCACCTTTCAGATTTATTATCCAACTTGGTCCTTTTCTCCTTTGGAACATGTACATATGCATCACATCCAAATACCCTTAGATGTGAAAGAGAGGGTTTCTTACCAGTCCATACCTCATGTGGGGTCTTATCCTCCAACGCTGATGAAGGTGATCTGTTAACTAAGTAACATGCAGTCTCCACTGCCTCTGCCCAAAATTCTTGTCCTAACCCGGTACCACTGAGCATGCTTCTTGCCTTTTCCATCAGTGTTCTGTTCATTCTTTCTGCAACTCCATTTTGCTGAGGTGTGTATGGAGTAGTCTTCTGCCGTGCTATGCCACACTTCTTACAGAACTCTTCAAATTCCTTCTTGCAGAACTCCCCACCATTATCTGTCCTCAATGCCTTTATCTTCTTCTCTGTCTGGTTTTCCACCAAAGCCTTAAATTCTTTAAATTTGTCAAAGACTTCAGATTTCTTCCTCAAGAAATATATCCATGTATTCCTTGAGAAGTCATCTATGAATGAAACATAGTACACAGATTTTCCCAGTGATGGAACTGACACAGGTCCAAACACATCACTGTGCACAAGTTCTAATATCTTGTTCGCCCTCTTAGCACCAGAAGGAAAACTCACCCGATTCTGCTTCCCATGTACACAATGTTCACAAAAATCAAAATCCAGAGAGAAATTAGACATACCTTCTACCATACCATTTCTATGCAGTATCTGAAGGCCCTTCTCTCCAATATGTCCAAGCCTTTGATGCCATAGCATGGTTTTTTCTCCAGAGACAGCTAGGCTTTCCGCTCCACTTTCAGGAACCACATAACTGTTACACCCATCAATAACAGTGCTACCTTGTAGCTTTTACAGAGTTCCAATCCGAACTCCCCGCATTAATACCAGTGCTCCCCGAACCATCTTGCAGGCATCTTTCTCGAACACTGTTTTTACACCTGCATCATCCATCTTGCTTACATAAATCATATTTCTAGCCAATGCAGGAATATGCAGAACACCAGGAAGTGTTCTAATCCTTCCACCTTGCAGCTTCAGCTTGACCTTTCCACGTCCGACGATTCTGGCCTTCCTATCATCCCCTAGGAAGACATCACCACCATCATATTTCTCATACTCGCAGAACCACTCCCTATGGGGAGGGAAGTGAAAGGATGCACCTGAGTCAATCAACCATGACTCATGATCTACATGTGTATTTGAAGAAGAAGCCAAATACACATCCCCACCTTCATCCGAGGTGGTTTTTGCCTCTGCAGAAGGAGCATCATCATATCCCTTTCCTTTCTCAGGAGCTTTAGATCTGCACTCCTTTTTGTAGTGCCCTTCCTTTCCGCATTTCCAGCATACCTTTACAAACTTTCCAGGAGATTTAGATCTCCCTCTAGATTTGGATCTCCCACTCGAAACCTTATTCTTGTTTTTGTTTTGGGACCTTCCTCGTACAGATAAGGCATCTCCATTCTGGCCCTCCATATTTCTCCGTCTCATTTCCTCTGACAACAAGGCTGAGACAATGTCATCAAAATTCAAGGTAGTTGTATTGCTACCTATTGCAATAACTGGACTATCCCACGAGTCTAATAGAGAACACAACAAACTGATTCACTTATCTTCATCTGAGATTTTAATATCAACAGATGACCACTGACTTACCACAGTATTGAAGGCGTTCAGATGCTCTGTCACTGAGTCTCCATCCTTCATCCTTAGGTTATACAACTTTTTCCACAGGAACAACTTATTCACCAGAGACTTAGATTGGTACAAAGTCCCAAGTTCTTCCCACAAATTCTTCGCCGTAGTTGCCCCAAATACATTCAACAATACTGAATCTGATACTCACAACCGTATTGTGCTCTTAGCCTTCCAATCCAGTTTCTTCCAGTCTTCATATGACATTGCCGTTGGTTTAGTACATGGATCTACCGCGATCCACTAATCTTTATCCACCAGCAGATCCTCCATCTTGAGCTTCCACAACTCAAAACTCTGACCATTAAATTTCTCGATCTCTATCTTTATGCCGCTCACCATCTTCTTTCACTGCAAGAATCGATCCCGCAGATCTCCCACTGAACAGGGTCTACCTCAGGCCCGAGCGAAAAACCCTCAGCAACAAAGGCGTCCCCTTGAAGCCGAAACAACTCTGATACCAAATGTATGTTTTAACCCTGAATAGAAATTATCTACACACGAATCTTATAATAGAAAATAAAAAATAGCGAGAGAATAAAACATAAAACAGATAAACACAGAGATTTTCCCCTGGATCCCAAATTGGGACGACCAACTTGATTTTTCATTATATTCCTTTTAGTATTACAACAAATATATATACATGCTGAAGCATACATAAAACCCAATCCATTAACTCTAGATTAGAACATAACCGTAGTTCCTTTGACCAGATTTACAAAATACCAGGGGCCGAAAACCATCGTACTCCAAGACCATGTGCAAACTCATACACAAAACATGGGTGGGTCCGCACATGAGTGGGACCGCATACCAAAAAAAATTTCACAACTGATGTACATGACCTTGCACAATGGAAGAGAGATGTATCCAAGGTGAGGAGAATAATATTGGAGGGAGTACGAGATCACATTGTATCAAATCTCCATGGAAAAGAAACTTAGTTCGCGATGTGGAAAGCACCGACATAATTGTTCGAGAATAGTAGTGACTACAAGAAGCTAGCACTCGAGGATAAAATTTGAAGTATCAAGATGCAATAGAATGAAAATATTCCACAATATCTGAGGAGGTTCACAAAATGTCGTGATGAACTGGGCGGGGTTAGTGTTACTATCCCTGAAGATGAATTAGTAAGGCTAGCCCTTCTGGGCCTTCCCAAGAGTTGCAATAGCTATCAAGATTCAATGAATGTGAGGGAGAAACTACCGAATCGGGAGCACTTATGGTCTAATTTGGTATAGGAGAAAATAAGGTAGAATACCAAAGATGGGACTTCATCCAAGGGTGAGGACGAAGAAAACTCTTCATTGGATGGAAAGGAAAAGAAGGGAAAAGGGAAGAAATCTCAATCCAAACCAGAATCCAGTCAAGGGGGAAAGAATAAATATTTGTCCAAAATTAAACGCTTCCATTGTCATGAATTCAGGCATTATGCCACGAAGTGCCCACACAAGAAGACAAGCAAGAAGACCTTAGGAGGAGCAGCAGGTGAAGCTTTGGATTCACAGTTCGAGCTTGTCTTTAACCTCATTGCATGCATGGTCAACACAATGATGGGGAGTGTGTGGTACTTGGAATCAGGTGCATTGTTCCACATGACAGGGTGTAGAGAATTTTTCAGTGATCTGGAAGAGAAATATGTACATATGCACATCAATATGGGGAGTGATGGAAGGTACAATGCGGCCGAGATTGGTATAGTCAAATTTCAGTGGGAGTTAGGCTCTCCACTTAGGCTCAAGGATGTCATATTATTTTCGGGCCTAAAGAAAAATCTCATCTCTGTTGCAATTTTGGAAGACCGTGGTTATGATGTGATCTTCAGAAAAGGAAAGGAATTCCTAAGACACATAGCCATGGGATAGGTGAAGCAGATCGAGGTTCGTGTGAAGATCTTGTACAAGCTATATGTGGAGGATTGTGTTGCAGTGAGCATAAAGGCGGAGAAGGTGAAAAGTCACAGTGTCGGTGACATTTGGTGTAGAATACTTGGGAATTTGCATCATGGAGCTTTGAAGATTATGCAACAGATAGCCACAGGCCTTCCTACAGGAGCACTCGAGCAACAAGATGTATGCAAATGATGTACTTTGGGGGAAGTACACAAAATCCACATTCCATGATCAGGACAACAAAGTACATACAGTCTTGGAAAGGATCCACTCTGATATCTGTGGACCCTTCTCGACAACCTCCACTTCCAGGCACAAATATTTCCTCATTTTTATTAATGACTTCTCACTGAAGTGATGTATCTTCTTCATGCAGAATAAAGATGATAATTTATCCAAGTTTGTAGAATTCAAGGCACTAGTTGAGAAAGAAACTGACAAGAAGGTGAAGGCTCTCAGGAGCAAGAATGGAGGTGAGTATGTGTCGAATGAATTTAAAAATTTCCGTGCAAAAGAAGGCATTTTCCAAGAGTTGAAAACACCCCACAACCCACAACAAAATGGGGTGGATGAGAGAGAACCACAACATTGTGGGAGCAGTGAGGGCAATGTTGCATGATCAAGGCCTACCTATGCATTTGTGGGATGAGGCATGCAAAAAAAAAGTATATTTGTGGAACCAGAGTCCTCATTAGATTCTGGGCATTATTACACTAAAGGAGGCTTTCTTAGGGAGAAATCTAGATGTGTCGCACTTTAGGAATTTTGGAGCCTCTGTCTACTGCCGTGTCTCCAAAGATGAAAGGAAGAAGCTAGAGATGACAACAAAATTGGGGGTATTTGTGGGTTACATAGAAACTCACCACAACTACTGTGTGTACTTGTCATCCCTCAAAATAACAGTTGTGTGAAGGGATGTAAAGTTTGATGAGGATAAAGCGATGTAATGCTCTGTTGAGAGGGAGATTCAAATCGCACCAAAAGAGGAGCTTTTAGCTCCAAATGAGGAACCCCAGGACGTTGTTGAGCAAGCACAAATTGAGGAGTAGAGAATGGAGAAAACCACTCAAGTAGAACCATCCAAAGAAGGCAGAAAAAGAACCAGTGAAGTTGCGAGACTTGTGCAAGATGCGAGGGAGAATGTGGGTGCTCCTTCAAATCAGTGCATGTAGAGAAGGTCTCCCAATCAGTACACTGGATACGTGGCTCTAATGAATGAGCTTGTAGTTACCGAGCCATCCTCTTTCAAGGAAGAAGTAGAGAAACCTGTATGGGTTGATGCAATGGTGGAGGAATACGAAGCCATTGTAAAGAATAGTGTTTGGGAAGTGGTCCCAAGACCAGAAAAAAAATCAATTGTGGGTTCAAGATGGATCGTCAAGGTAAAGCATGCAATAAACATAAGCATAGAAAAGTACAAGGCCAAATTTGTGGCCAAGGGTTACTCTCAAGTTGAGGGAATTGACTATGTGGAGACCTTTGCTCCTATAGCAAGGTACTCATCCATTAGATCAATTCTTGCTCTAGCTGCACAGATGGGGTGGAAGATCCACTAGATGGATGTAAAAACAAGATTCTTCAATGGAGTTATTGAGGAGGAGGTGTTCATCGAGCAAGCATAAGGCTTTGAGACTTTTGATCGGGGGTCTCATGTGTGCAGACTCAAGCGAGCATTGTACAATATCAAGAAAGTACCTCGTGCTTGGTACACTAGGATTGATAGCTATCTCATTGGTTTGGGCTTCTCCAAAAGTGAAGTGGATGTAAACCTCTATCGCATCTTGGTAGAAGGTAATTTTTTTATTGTATTTGTTAAACACCATGTTGAAGCACACACATGGTGTATGAGGAGGATAAACAAACACACAAGAGACTCAACACACAATGAAAGATAAGCGCGAGGCTTTCTTATTTTCCATTATACAAAGATGTATATTTATAGTACAATGGTGTGACTCTTGATTTCATATTCCAAGGTCACTTGGACTCCATTGTGACTTTTCGCATTCCACACCTACCCATGTAGGATTAGGTGTTCCAACATCCCCCCTTAATCCGAAGGGGTATGTGTGAGTCCAAGAAGAGAGTTGTAATACAAATCTGCAAAGTATGCATGACAGCACTAGGATGAATCAACTCTATGAAATGTTGGAAAAAAGAGGTGGTTTTAGGATGAGCACAAACACTAGAACGCAATACTTGTTGCAGTTCCCGGAACTCTTCCAAAACTGGCAAGAAGCTGAAAGCTTCTGCTAGAGGAATTGTCCCTCATAAAAAAGGGAGACCTTCAACCTATGCTTTGAAGCATTTCCTGGAACTCAACCAACGCTGGCAAGAAGCTGAAGGCTTCTGCTAGAGGAAGTGTTTCTCATATATGAAAGGGAGACCTTCGACCTAAAAGAAGGGAGGTCTACTACCTGTGGTGGTTTTAGGTTGTCCACCAACCAAAGATGATGGTTTAAGGTTATCCACCAACCGAAGGCATGCTCATGGGCATCCGTGTCTCTGGATACATCTCTGACTTTGAAATGATGAATTGTGGCTTAGGCTCGCTTGAACTGCTGGCTACAACTCTGAACATGGAATGAGAGATTGTGGCTCATGCTCGCTTGATCTGTCGTTGAAGCTTGTACATGACCACCATTTTCCCCCTTGTCAGGGACAAGGTGAGATGATGGCGAAAACTCAACTGCAAGTTTGCTCAATATTCGTGAACGAGTTCTAACATGTGTCGTAAACATCTTCTTGGCTGCTGATGCCCATTGCCAAGAAGCGATCCATCCAAGATGAATCTTGGTTCTTGCAGGAGGCTTTTTTCTGAAGCATCTGTCTGAAGAATGGGTGTGTCGAATACAGTGCTTGCATGGATGAAGATCAAAACAATGATCTTTCATATGACCAACTCGATCACAGTGTTGACATTTCTCAATCTGTTGTGGAAGCGGATCTGGAACAGCTGCAGGTGAACTGTCATACAGGAATCCGACACTCTGAAATTTGATAGGCTTGGTGTAATCTGGAATATGAAAGGTCACATTCTTGTCCTATCCAAGACCAGTTCGGTGCTTGTTGTGGACAAGCTCTTCCCAAGGTCTGATGATGGGCTTAGGAAGTGCAGGTTGAGCTGCTGCATCTGCATGTACATTTGCTCTTGTGCAAGGAACTGAATGGGGATCAACTGCAACTTTATCTTCTTTCTTCTGATGAGAGTCCTTCACAATCTTCTGAACAGAAACAGGTTCAGAATGGTGACTCTTTTGCTGAAGTTCGTCTTGCTGAAGCTGAGTTTCCAACTGCAAAAACTCAATTTTTTCTTGTGCATCTTGTAAACAAATCTGAATATTACAAAGAGCATCCTTGCTCATTTTTATCATGCCATCAACATTGGAATGAATGAGGTTATTCAACAACTCTAATGCCTCATTGATTTTGGCCATTTTCAACAACTTAGGCTCAAAAAATGAAAGGGTGTCGGCTATAACCGAAAATGCACCCGTTTACAATGTGATACAACAAATGCAAATGAATCCAAGGAATTTCCAACTATGAAAATCTCAAAGTACAAAGTGTGCTCCTCAAATGATGGAGGGCAATCAACAATCCAACAACTCAAATATACACTTCAAGTCTTTATTGCAGCTATGAATGAAGAAGCAATACAATACAATATTTCTACAAAATATTTTGTAAATGTGCAGCTGAAAACACTTGTGCAAGAGGCCTTTAAGGCAGCTGAAATTTCCTTCAAAGAGTTGTTTTGAAAATTATGGCAAACTTGTCTTCTTATGTAAAATTTCTTCAAAAAATCACCCTTCAAATCAATGCCACAAATCATAAAATGTCAAATTCACTTTTCTCTAAATATAGTCCATGTGCTCACATGTCATTTCCTCTTTTTCTCGTCTTCAATGTCCTTCCTCTCTCTGCTGTTTTTTTTTTTTTTTAATTAATTAAAAATTAATTAAAAAAAATGGGAATAAATAAAAATGGGAATGAAGAATTAATTTAAAAGGAGGGGAATTTATTATATGAAATGGGAGGAGAGAGAAATTTATTGGGATGGGATGGAGTTATATTAAAATAAATTAAAAAAAAAGGAAGGGATTAATTAAAAATGAAATGTGGGAAGGGAAATTAAAATAATGGAGAGATAAGGAACTAGTTGTAATAATGTGGAGGACTTCAAAAATAAAAGGTCGAATTTTTAAAATGGGGGAGGGAGTATTATATAGAGGTAGAGTATTATATGGAAGTGGAGGTCAAATTTTAAAATGGGGGAGGGAGTATTATAGGGAGGGGGAATATTATATAGGAGTGGAGGGAGTATTATAGTGGAGGAGGAGTTAAGGGGGTGTGGGTGAGTCATAGCGTAGAGGAAGCGAATAGGTGTGGGAGCCACGGGAGAAGGGAGTATGCGTGAGGGGGTTGGGGTTTAAGTAGCAGTCGATGTCTGAAGGGGTGTGCCGAGAGTGTGGGGAGGCGGCGGTTTCAGGGGAGGAGTGGCGAGGTAAGGGGGAGGGATTAAATTTTAAGATTATACATGGGAGGGCCGAAAGTGTGGGCTCGATTGTGAGCGTTTGGGAGAAGGGTAGACAGGGTAACGCGGATTGGGATATGGAGAGTCATGTGAATGAGTGGAGTGGGGAGGCCGCTGTGTGAAGCGGTAGAGGAATGGAGTTGCAAGTGTGTGGGTGGCGGCCGGGTAGGATAGTCGACTATAAGGAGAGCTTAAGGGTGCGACAGGTAGGTGCCGTGAGCTGTAACAGGTAGGCGGTGTGAGGCCGCAGGGAAAGGAGTAGGGAGAAGCGCAAGATGTGAGGCGTAGGGTAGTTTGGAGGGGAGTGCGTGTGAGGTGTGCGCAGGTTTAATGCAGAGGGCGGATTGCAGAGTAGTTTTTTTTTTTTTTTTAATTTAAAACAACAGAGAGCAGAGGGCAGCGAAAGATTTTTTTTTTTTTTTGAATAGTAGAAGAATTTTAAGCAGAAATATAGGCAGCAGATTGCAGAAATGAAGGCAACAGTACAAATTTTAGGTACTGAAATGCAACAGCAGATTGCCAATAAAACCCAGAAATTTTCCAACAGCTCAGCAGAGAATATTTTCCAGCAGTAGAAAAACTCAGAATTGCAGAAACTTTCAATGGAAAAACTCTGAATTATTTTCCATTAAAAACCAGAAACTTCTTCTTCAGAAATCAACTTTAAACAATTTTTCCAACAACTCTCCAAAATGCAGAATTTAATGGGCAGAAATTGCAGAGAAAAATTAGAATGAAATCCTTCAGATGGGTAGTGCTGCCTTTCTTCAAAGCCAATGCCTGAATGCTGCCAATTTTTGAATGCTGGGATTTTGAATGCTGCTCCTCTTCAAAACCAATTCTGAATGCGGAAAAATGTCAAAATTACTGCTGCAAAAAACTCTCTAAATGCTGCAAAAATGCAGATATGCACAGGCCATAAACACAATGGCTCACTCAATTTGGAGCAGGGCCAGCAATCGCCCGCTCTGATACCATGTTAAACACCATGTTGAAGCACACACATGGTGTATGAGGAGGATAAACACACACACAAGAGACTCAACACACAATGAAAGATAAGCGTGAGGCTTTCTTATTTTCCATTATACAAAGATGTACATTTATAGTACAATGGTGTGACTCTTGATTTCATATTCCAAGGTCACTTGGACTCCATTGTGACTTTTCACATTCCACACCTACCCATGTAGAATTAGGTGTTCCAACAGTATTATATGTTAATGATTTGACAATAACTGGTGATGAGCAGTTGATCAGATCTTCCAAGGGAGTTTGAAATGAAGGACATTGGTTTCATGCACTACTTGGATTGGAATTATGTAAAGGTGATGGGGAAATATTTGTCTCTTAGGGAAAGTATGACAATGAGACACTTCATAGATTCCACATGGATAGTTGCAAACCCATGGAGACAACTCTAGGACCAACTTGAGGAAAGAGGATGCCACTTAAGGTGAGGAAGTGGATGCTACTATTTACTGACAGTTGGTGGGTTCACTGATGTATCTTGTGAACATAGGACCATATATGTATACGCAGTCAACTAGCTAAGAAAAGCTATGGTTAGGCCAACCAAATTATTTTGGAGGAAAACAAAGCATGTTCTACGATACCTCAGAGGAACTGCCCTATTTGGACTATGGTACAAATGAAAAAAGGGATGTGGCTTCATAGATACATATTTTGCGGGGAGTCCATCAGACCAAAAAAGTACATCAAGTGGAATTTTCAGTGTTGGGTTCACAACAGTTTCTTGGTATAACAGGAAGCAAATATCTGTGGCACTTAGCTCGACAGAAGAAGAATACATGGCTTCCAGTTAAGAAACATGTGAGGCGATTTGGATGAGAAAGATACTTGTTGGATTGTTTGGTCAGATGATGGATCCAACTGTGATCTACTGTGATAATCATAGTTGCATCAAGATCTCTGAGAATCCTGCTTTTCACGATCGATCCAAGCATATAGATATCTTGTATCACCATTTACGGGACTGTGTGCAGAGGCGATTAATGTTGTTGCAGTACATTCCGACAGAGGAACAAAATGCTGAAATTTTGACAAAGGATTTTTCAAGAGGGAAGTTCGAGTTCCATAGGTGTAGGATAGGGGTGGTTGATAATCCCTTTCTTGCTGAGAGAGAATGTTGAAAAATGCAACACGAAATTCTCAATTTTATTTTTCCTTGATTAAATTGAGAAAATTCAAATTTCCACATCTGCAGACAACTAGGATGTTGTTAATTTGTGTGATATGGCTTGTGTCACCCAATTTGAGTCAGTAAATTTGGGTTGGAGGAGTTAGAGTTCAGTTCATCATGTGTGATTTCCAATTTGCAGTAATCAAGGTAAGTTATATCAAGTTGTTTTCAGTTAATCTAGTTCCAATTGTTGGAGGAACTAATGGAGGTTCAGTTAAGAAGTGGGACTTCAGTAAAATCAATGATCATCCAATTAACTAATCAATCAACCCAAAGTAGATAGTGCATGCATAAAATTCAAGTTCCATAGGCCAAGTGGAGTTTCCAAGGCAGTGTACCATCAGTTGTAGACTAGTCTTGAGTGTATAGGTGTTGCATGCAATTAGATGATCAACCTAAATAATTGCACAATCAATTTGAGGAATTTCCTAAATAATAGGGGCGTAATTCCTCAAGGAAAAACACAAGGAAATAACAGCTCAAGTAGAGGAAAAATTTGGCCAAGTCTGGGTCAGAGGCCTTTAGTGAGCAGAGAGATAGGTTATGCTGTAAATTTTCATAGATTTTCTACGCTTGATGAAACTTTACTTTAAACCCAATATCAAATAGAAATCACACAAACATGAAATTAAAATGCGGATAGAACATACCAATAGATCGACGGAAGACAAGCCAAGAATACACTTAACTTGATCAACAAAATATATGTGTTGTGGTGCGTTACGACGGTCAACAGGATGCTTCAACCAGCAAAGTCTCCTCATGGTCAACCAACCAAAATTGTCACAAAACCCTCAAGACAACTCTACAATAGTCAACCCAAAGTCAACAAAAGTCAACATTGTCCAGTCAATGGTCAACGTAGAACAACAACAACAGAAAGTCAATGCAGCAAGGTCAACATCTAGTCTTGGTTTTTGTGCCAAAAAATGCGGACTGCAGAGATCGAATTTTTGGGAGAGTTTGAGGTCAAGTTGGTCAATGCTGGTCAAAGCTACGCTGAAAAACATAGAACATATCTGAAACCCTGGCTGTTGTTTTCCTATGTGTGAGTGAAGAGAAGCCTCCAAATGATGATCGAACCAATCAGACACAAGAGAGAAGTGTGTGATGAGTAATGGTGAAAATGACCTCCAACGTTGACCAATATATATCCATCTGTGAGGATGTGTGACACATAGGTTGGGGCTCCAAGCCTACATTACAATTTAGGCCGACCTAGCACATAAGTGGAATTAATTCAAAATAAATGATCTACTCATTCGATGAAGATGATCTTTAGATCGATCTTGCACCTCTCCGAAAGAGGAATCCAATAAAAATACTGGCATCATCATCTGAGCATCACAACATGGAGTTTGGACCTAGTTGCATAAAATTAACACTCCCTCTCAACTAGGGAGAACTCCATCCACCTATTCCATCCAAACATCGTGCGTCATCCCGCTGTAACTTGCTTTGTTGGCTTCTTTATTTTAGAACAAAAGGTGAGTCACAAAGACATCACTCTTGGCCGACAAAATCAGCTCAGAGGTCTGAAACCTCTATAGGACTCAAAAGAGTCTCATACTAACCCGAAGTCAGTTGAAGGTTTGAAACCTCATTATACTTGATCCCATATCAAGTGGTTGGACACGTTCCATCATAGACATAGAGAGTACATAAATATTAGATGCGTCCATCGGTCTTGCTACTGGTCTCTATCTTTTCCCACCTCATTTTCCAAGATGAGAGGTACTTCCCATGAGTCCGAGACTCCATGGGTAGGATGCATGCGAGGCACAAATCAAAGAGAGGTGAACCAACTCAATATCATAACGGTGGGGCAGAACCACACCAACAAGGTTCAGCAAGCCTAGCCCTGTGGTTTCTTATAGCTTGAAGAAGCTATCACCAAAGTCCCTTGGAGCTCCCAGAGCTCATCGTCCAACATGACCCTCAGCATAGGGTTGTTCCACAATTCCAAGATTCTCACGGAAGGTTAGGAACTTGACCTTCCCCAAGGGCTTTGTGAGAATATCTGCGACCTGCTCACCAGTTCCTATATGATCGAGTCTTACGATGCCTCATTGTACCATATCCCGAATAAAGCAGTGCCTAATATCAATATGATTGGATCGATCATAGAACACATGATTCTCTGACAAATGAATCCCACTCTGGTTATCACAAAGGATAAAGATGGTATCTAGCACATGTTCGAAGATCTCATTGAAGATATTTCACAACCAAATAGATTCACAACAGGGCATACTCGCTGCTATGTATTCGGCCTCAGCGGTGCTCAAAGCCATCGACTTCTGATTCCTGCTCATCCAATATATCGAAGTAGACCCAAGTGTGAAGTAGCATCCAGATGTGCTCTTGCGATCCACCACATTTCCAGCCCAATTGAAATCAATATATCCATGGAGTCTCAAACTCCCGGTAGTGTATCTCAACCCATGGTTTATTGTGCCTCGAAGATATCTCAACATATTCTTGGCACCAACCCAGTGAATGTGATGAGGATCAACCATGTGTTGACTCAAAGTGTTCACTGAAAAACATATGTCTCGATGGGTGTTCACCAAGAGCATCAGGGCCCCTACGAGTTGATGATACTCAGTAGGATTTTCTAGCACGGGCCCAACAACGTTTCCACTCAACTTCTTAAATTTGAGCTCCATTGGTGTCGACACAGACTTACAATCCACCATTCCAAATATTTCCAGCAAATTCATAATGTATTTTCCTTGAGAGAGGAAAATCTCGCCAGGCCTCTACCAGACCTCCAGGCCTAGGAAGTAATCATCAGTCCTAGGTCCTTCATCTCAAACTCATAAGCGATTTCCCTCTTACACTGATGAATGAGAGGGTCAACACCTGTCAGGAAGAAATCGTCCACATAGAGAACCAGAATGAGAGGCTTTTCTTTATCAACCTTGAAGTAAAGGTTCAGATCAACATTAATACGAGTGAAGCCCAAATTCATCAAGTAGCTATATATCCTCTCGTACCAAGCCCTGGGGGTTTGCTTCAACCCATAGAGGGCTTTCTTCAACCTGCATACATGAGAGTCTCTATCTTGGACTTCGAACCCCAGAGGTTGCTCCACATACACCTCTTCCTTTATCGAACCATGCAGAAATGCGGTCTTCACATCCATCTGATGGAGACTCCATCCTTGCGTAGCAACAAGGGCAATAATAGATCAAATGGTGGTATAGTGGGCCATAGGTGAAAATATATCATCATAGTCTATGCCTTCTTTTTGAGAGAAGCCTCGAGCAACGAATCTTGCCTTGAAATTTTCAGCACTACCATCAGATCCATGCTTGATCTTATAGAGCCATTTTGAGGTGTCAACAGCTTTGTCCTCCGGCCTCAGAACTATATCCCAAACATCATTATTCATAATGGACTCGTACTCTTCGTGCATAGCATCCTTCCATACTTGGTGCTTTACGGATTCTTCAAATGATCCAGGCTCAGATTGTACGATTGTACTCATGGCTGCTAGATACCTATGGTATCTATTCGGCTTCTTGCTTTCACGGAATGTCCCCCTTGGGGCCATATGTCTCTCGGCATCTTCGAGAGTATCCTGGAGCCATGCGGGTCTTCTCTTCATTAAAGGAGGTGGATCAATGGGGTCCATCGATCCTTCATCATTGGGCATCAACTCATCCTTCGGTTCTTCCTGACTCCAAGATCTTACATCATGATCTTTCTCAAAGTTCGGAAGATTTATCACTTTCCTGAGGGAAGCATCTTCATCAAAGGTAACATCATGGAAAATCTCCACTTCTCTTTGACAAGGCACATAAACTCTATAAGCCTTCGAAGTTTCACTATAGCCCACAAACATTTCCTTCTTCCCAGAACCATCCAACTTACTTCTCTTCTCTTTCAGTACATGAAAATAAACGGGACAACCATAAACTCTAAAATGAGAAACTTCAGGTTTCTTACAAGAGAAAACCTCTTCGGGAGTTTTGGGGTCCAGCGTGGAATGCAAGCATCGATTTTGAATGTACACAACATGTTCACAGCTTCTCCCCATAGAAACTTCAGAAGAGCTTAGTCACATAGCATGGCATGGACAACTTCCATAATGGTCCTATTATTTCTTTCAACAACGCCATTTTTCTTAGGAGTATACACGGTTGTGGTCTCCTTCTTGATGTCGGCTTCTCTGCAAAAGTTATTGAACTCATTTGTCTCATATTTAGTGCCATTATCAGTCCTCAAAATCTTTATCTTCTTCCTTGTTTGATTTTCCACCAAGGCTTTGAAAGTACGAAACCACATTAATACTTCATGCTTCTTATTCAATAAGTATATCTAGGTCTTGTGAGAGAAGTCATTTATAAACGTCATGTAATAAGAACATACTCCCAAAGATGTCATGGGCAGTATACCAGATAGATCATAATGTATTAATTGCAAGACATCAAATGTATTTGTGACACTTGAGGGGAAAGGTCCTCTTGTATGCTTTCCTTCAGCACAACCTTGACATACACCTTCATAATCATTTTTGAATTTTAGCATCCCTGTCACCACCTTCCTTGCTTCGGGAAGGGATTTGTAATGAAGGTGTCAAACCTTCGGTGCCATAGTTCGATTTGATGAATAGTATCACATGTCATAGCCCCTAGTGGACTTCCTCCAACCTGGTAGAGTGTATCAAATCTAAACCCAATTGTAAGAGCTTCCTTGAAACTCTTCTTCCGGATGCGTACCTTTCCATCAGCGAATGCCACCTTGAAGCCTTTGTCTTCCATGGCCGAAATAAACACAAGGTTCTTCTTCAAACCAGGTACATATAGTACATATTGTAAGCAAAGGACTTGACCTTGAGATAGATGGAGGGTCACGATCCCTGTCCCTTTCAAGGGATAGGTGGCATTATCTCCAAGGATAATTTTCAGATTAGTATCCTTCTCAATCAAATCAGAAAGTGCTTCTTTAAACCCAGTGAGGTGCCTTGAAGCACCACTATCAATCAACCAGACATCCAAGGTGTCAGGTAGAGATGCAGTAGAGAGGGCAGATACAAGAATGAATTCATTTTTCTTATCATCAACAACATTAGATTCCTCATACTTGGAATTTCTTGACCTTTTGAAAGGTTTCCCATTCCCATTGCGACCAGAAGGGGCCTTCCTCTTTCCTTTGAACCTGTTGTTCCTTTGATTTCCATTCCTCTTGTTGTTGTTGTCATCATCCCCATGAGAATCCCTTTTATTAGGGCATTCTCTACCATAGTGGCCAAACTTGTTACATGTGTAACATCTTCCTTTCTTTTCTCGGGCCCCTGCTCTTCCATGGTTCCTCAGACCACCATTGTTATTCTTCTTAGCACGAGCGATGATGGTAGCATTACCTTCATTTCCATATTCCATCATTCTTGTTTCCTCTTGAGTGCATCTTGACAATATTTCATCAAAATCAGGAATCACATTATTATTGAGAATGGTAGTAATGAATACAAGCCATTTAGAGGGGAGACCTCCAAGTGCGGTGAGAACCATTTCTCGATCATATATTTTTTACCCAATGGCAGGAAGGTTATTCCTGATTTCAATCAACTTTATAAAATAGGATTGAACGAATTCATCCCTATCTTTCTTGATATTCTTCAATTGGTTCTTAAATAAAAAAACTTGATTTGCAATGTTATCCCTGAACATATTGACCAACTTATCATACATCTCCTTAGATGTGCCCAACTTAGAGATGTAGGCAACTAGACTCTTATGGATGGAATCCCGTATGATCAGATTAGATTTGATTTCTCCTTTTCTATACTTCGTCTTGGTGGCAGCACGTGCAGATGATGGAGGCTCTTGGATTTTACCCAACACATAGTCCATAACATCTTGATCTTCCAAGATAAAATCCAAAGACATCTTCCAAGCATGATAGTCGGACTTTCCAGTCAACTTTTCATCAGCTTTGAAGGCATTATAATTTTACGTACCCATGAGTCCTTGACAAGTACTACTTCTTCGGTGATTGCTCTCAATACAAACTTGGGCTTTGTCTTCACGTTAGCTCTAAAACCATGTAAATTTTCGTAGATGTTCTATGCTTGATGCAACTTTACTTTAAACCTGATATAAAATATCAATCACATAAACATGAAAGTAAAATGCTGATAGAGCATACCAATAGATCGACGGAAGGCAAGCCAAGAATACACTTAACTTTATCAGCAAAATATATGTGTTATGGTGCGTTACGATAGTCAATAGGATGCTTCAACCAACAAAGTCTCCTCACAGTCAGCCAACTAGAAGTGTCACAAATATCTCAAGACAACTCTACAAAAGTCAACCCAAAGTCAACAAAATTCAACGATGTCTAGTCAATGGTGAATGCAAAACAACGACAACAAAAAGCCAACGTAGCAAAGTCAAAGGTAAACGTCCAGTCTTGGTTTTTTGTGCCAAAAAATGTAGACTGCAGAGATTGAAGTTTTGGGAGAGTTTGAGGTCAAGTTGACCAAGCATTAACCAAAGTCAACACTGGTCAAATATGCGCTAAAAATCCTAGAACAGATCTGAAACCCTAGCTACTGTTTTCCCACGTGTGAGTGAATAGAAGTCTCCAAATGATGATCGAACCAATCAGACACAAGAGAGAAGTGTGTGATGAGTGATGGTGAAAATGACCTCCAACGTTGACCAATATATATCCATCTGTGAGAGTGTGTGACACATCTATTGGGGCTCCAAGCCTACATTACAATTTAGGCCGACCTAGCACCTAAGTGGAATTAATTCAAAATAAATGTTCTTCTCATTCAATTAAGATGATCTTTAGATAGATCTTGCACCTCTCTGAAAGAGAAATCCAATAAAAATATTGGCATCATCATCTGAGCATCACAACATGGAGTTTGGACCTAGTTGCCCAAAATTAACATTTTCAAGTTGTGCTCAATTGAGAAAATAAATTGTAATATATCCCTATTCATTTGAGTAATGCAAGAAAACATTGGGTTTTTAGCATATTTATTTCCCCAATGGAAAATACTTGTTGCACATGTGTTATTTCTTATTGCATGTCTGAAATTTTTGTTCTGGATTATGAATTAATGTCTGCAGAGCAGTAGAGTAGGTTTGTGACTTGTGATTTTGATTAAAACTTCATGAACAATTGCAAATCTACAACATAATTTCTTCAAAAATATCTTTATGAATTAAGAAAATGATATTGTATGAGACAAGCTTAGACTTTCGATTACTGTCTTCCTACATGAGAGGGAGAAAGGATGAATATAGTATCCTTTTTATTTATGTCATTTATTTTCTCTAAAATTTGATGTTCTATATGAACATGAAAATAGAGAATTGTCTCTTGGTAATGCATGAGGGAGAGTGACTGAAATATTCAGTAAGCCATTTGGGCTAGTACCAGATACAAGCACTTTGATATGTTTCCCATCTTTAGAGTGAAACATGGATTGATGGATGTGACCTTCCCGGGGAACGGTCCGAGCTAATTGAGGACACTGAGCTAGCTCTTTCCCCTTTGTCTGAGCTCCCAGGGTGAGGAATTGAGTTTAAGAGCTCTTAGGGTTGAGGGAACTTTTGAAAATAGGTGTCCGTGATCCCTACTCTTGTAGTAGGTCAAGTATCTCCCATATTTTCACCCATAGGGTGTGCGTGATCCTTGTTTGTTCTGACAATTAGGGTATCTTCCCCTATCTTGGTCTAACATAGTATACCCCAATTAGCATCATACCCACAAGTCGGGCTTGTTGGGGTTGTCCCTCCCTTGATGTAGATTTTCTACCACATGACTCTTAAGGGTCATTGCTAGGAAGATCAACAAGAAATGGGATGGTTGTGATCCTTACCTCATATAACAAGTGGTATCTTTCCCATTAATTGGAAAGTGGGATGGTTGTGATCCTTGCCTGGTAAGTAGTATCTCTCCTATTGCTTGATATAGGGTGGTAGTCAACTACTCCTCTATGTGAGATGACTTGGGGTGAGAGTGTCGCATAGTACCTTCCCCATTATCGAATACATGAGGTGAGGGTGTCCCATAGGACCTTCCCCATTGTCAAATATATGAGGTGAGAGTGTCCTAGAGGACCTTCCTCATTGGCATTGGATTCCGGGTGGTAGCATTGGCTCCATGATGACGAGTCTCTCAGGTTGTAGCATTGGGCTCCCAACTAGTAGATATTTTGGGTTGAACTGGGCTCCCTGATGTGGTTCTAGGTTGAGAAGGTCTCCCTGATGTTGTTCCGAATTGAGCTAAGCTATGATATTGTTATGGGTTGATCTAGGCTCCCCGACGATGTCATGTTCCTCTTCTGATTCAAGACTATTTATCATATGAAGATGAGAAGAGATGAGTTGAAATGGGATATGACTTGATGATGATAATGATTCAACTCTAGATGACCATATTGATTATTGAATATAGGGTGGAAAATGAATTCTCCCCTATGATGATGGTGTGGGTTGAGATGGATTCCCCTATGTTGTTTCTTCTTCTTCTTTAGATCGATATTGTTCAACTGATGATCAAAGGATGAGATATGATGACATGGATGTTTTGTTGATATAGCTGAGATGTAGGTCATATGAATTGACCTGGAAACTAGTATGGGATGAAGGATTGATTGTGCATGAGATTAGATGAAGTGATGATGTAACTGCCTACCTTCTTATATCAAGACAGGTGATACGAGATGAGACCTGATGAAGCATAAATATCTATCGATTTCTGATACATATGGAAATTCCTCCCTAGCGGAGAGGGAGTGTTAAAATTTGATAGCCTCGGGACAAATTTCCCTAAGGAAAACCCCAAGTCCCTAATATCAAACCCTTGAGCCTCATATAAAGCTCATCTTGCCAAAGGAAGAACTCACTTGAGATAAAGAAATATTAGTCAAAGGAAGAATTATAAAATGGAAATATTTAGGCAAGTGATTATAATTGGAAATATATATTTAAATATTAATTTGGGAAAATATTTATAAGAGGGTTTAGAGATATAAAATTAAATGACTTGGGAAAATTCAAAAGTCAAAATGATTTCCCTCCAGATTCAACGTCGAATCCATGCTTATCTGGCCCATGGAGATATATATATATATATATATATATATATATATATATATATATATATATATATATATATATGGGACACGTTATCGAATGAAAATTCATATGGATGGTTTACTATCCTTTGGGGTGTGGATTGATTAAAATTAGGTGAAGGCTCGAAAAAAAATAGTTTGTTGATATGGCTTGGAGGTTCACATAAAATTTATTTGGCTCGCTATACTTTGTGTTCTATGACATCTCCGCGTTTGGTCATAAGACATAATTAGATGTATGGCTCCTTAGTGGCTTCAACATACAAATACTTCGTATAATGAACTCATTATTGCTTCATGGTATGGGAATCAATCTATATATCTCTTCTGCGTCTCTTAAATGATATCTTTATATTAGACCCTTTGCGCTACAATACAATGTTATCCATGGTATCGCTACATTGTGATGTTATGTATGGTCTTTCCTCAATATAATACAATGTATATATGATCTTTTTTTAATACAATATATGCATGGTCACGACAATATGATACATGTATGGTCTCAATATCACCGTATATATGGTACATACAATTTGTATTATCTGAACACTTTATATAGTCTCAACTTACTTATATATGTGGGTTCTCAACAAAATTGTCTTGTCTCGATTATATGTATTTTATTGGTACAAAAATATGGTATATGTTGTTTTTGTACAATGAAATATTTTAGAACAATTCATTATATAATTTTAAGCATTACAGACAAGATAGTGTTGGTATTGATGTGGCACAACTATATAGATTGATATGAGATTATATGCATCCGAATAAATATATAAACCTTATCAGTATGACCGAGTAGTATTGTAAGTAATTTAGTGAAGAAAAAATGACTATGTTTCCATGATAATTATGGTGTTGTATTGACAATGATGACAGTGCCACCTTGTCAGAGATGATTATATGATATCATTTCTTTTTGGATTAGTGTCAGTTCACAAACGTATTTGTGAACTGGCTTTTATTGGCCCTAGAAGGCCTCGTGTGTTTGATGTCTCATGCCTATTGTAATTCGTATTCCAACTGAACAATTGATGAAATATAATAAAAGAAGAAGAATTGAATTTTGGGTTTCCTCCCTTGTGGGGTTTTTCCCGGGTCTCCAACCAATCCCGATGTCTCTATGCGTGCTTGCTTTTCTTTTGTTGTTACTTTATTTTCCACTGCATTGTTGTTGATATTGTTCTTTCTACATAATTTCATATGATGTAATGATGTTATAATATTGTGGGGTAAATTTAACGTGTAAAAGATGTAATGAACTTATAAAAGAAAAGAACAATATAGCCCTAAGATAAAAATTAATAGAAACAAATCTAAATTTTTTAAAAACCCTATGGATACGTTTTTGAGCTAAGTATCTAGGTTTCCAAAAAACTGAAACGTCATGGAAACGTTTTAAAGTTGTTTCAATGCCAAATCATACAAGTTTCCATATCCGAAATGTTGAACGACGTTTCTGGGGGTTGGGAGCGACATTTCTAGTTCATTAGGTTAAAACCCCACCAAGGTTTGATTCTTAGAAAAAAGTGGTTGATGTACCCATGCAAGGGAGTCATTGATAAGTGGTTGAGTCGTCATGGCCATTAACTTAGTTTGAGTGGTCACATGCAAAAAAGCAGTGTAAACAATGCCCCACAACTCAATAGGCGGTGGATACTTGACACTTAAATAAAGTTAAAGGAAGCTTTCTAAGACTAAAAAATGACACTTATATCACACAATGCTAAATTAATATTTCTTGTTGATGATCTCAAGGGTTATCCCATATTAGTCATTGAAACCATGCCTATTCTAACTATAATATTAAAAAATATGTAGATTGGAAAATATTAAAAAATGCATTAGTGGGTTCATAATAACCCCTCCCTTTCAAAAGGATTTACCTTGAAGCTTAAACTAGACATGGGTGTGGTACACACTTTTCATTTTTCTAGTTAGCATCTTTTGATGGTAGCTTCTTCCACCTAATCAAATGGGTTTGGAACAAAAATGTTTGATGCAAGCATCGAGAACTCCTTTTAGCTCAAGTTGCTACTATCCTCTATCTAATATAAGTCACTAAGTTTTTTATAATAACAAATTCTCTAATCACCTTATTTAGGCAAGAAACATAATATACATCATGAATCTTGGAGATATTGGGTGATTGGATCATATAGGTCACTTCCACAATCGTATTAGGCTCTTAATAGAGCCCACAAAACCTTGGTGCTAACTTGTCCTTACCTTTGTTTTTGAGGAATGTTGGGTGGCATGGTTGTAGGTGTAGGTACATCTAGAGATTCAATGGAAACTCGTGTTTACTTCTTCCTTTTCCAACATGTTTATTCAATTTGTTCTATGTTGTAGGCATTATTTCCTTGAGGATTTCAAAAACCTCTTGTGATTGTATATTGTTTGTAATTGCTTGCACCTAAGAGTGCCATGGTAGATAACTTTGATTATAAGGGTTTCATACCCATACAAGGCCTAGAATGGGGTCATCTTATGGCTCGTGGGATAGGTAGTATTGTGCCACAATTTATCTAAGGGAAGCCATTTGTACCATTTCCCTTCATTGTCATTGTTAAAACAATGTAAGTATCCTTCCAAATATTTTAGTGATAGATTGAGCTCATGACTAATTTTTACCTAACTTGTCATGAATATCCTTCCATTAATTACTAGTGAATCTAGGGTCATGACCATCGATAATCATTTTGTGGACGCCATGCAACTTTTTTCACTTCTTTGACGAAGACCTCTATAATTTGTCAAATTGTATGTTTATTTAATGTCGCAAAAGTGTGTGATACTTAGTTATATTGTTTATCATTGCCAAAATAATATCCTTTCAACTTCTAATTTATGATGATAGAAGATGAAATCCATGAGATCTCCTCCCATCTTTTATTGGGAATGGGTGGTTGATGTGATAGTCTTAAGGTCCATCTATTTCTTCTTTTACTTTGTTGACACTCTTACACTCTACTACAAACTTCTTATTGTCTTTCTTTATCCCTTCTAGATAAAAAGGTGGCTATAAGCGATGCTATTTTTTGAGGAAGTTGAAGTGTCTTGTCAAGGGGTAGCTATAAACAATGCTCTTTTTTTAGGAAGTCAAAGTGTCACGTTGAAGGGAAAAATGTGCTTAATGCAGAGTCTGCTCCTTCATTTTTGAATTGGGAATAAGTAGATCCAATCTTTGAACCTGTTGTGACCAGCAACAACCCCCCTTTTATTTAATATTAGTAATGATACTAAATAAATGGGGACCCTTAGTTTAAAAAATCCAAAAATTCAATTAGGATTTGTTTTCCTTTTCAAATAAAACTTTCTATCATAAACGTATAGAAATCCCTTAGAAAGAAAATTAAGAAACACTTAAGTTTATGATAGATTACAATAAAATTTCTCTTTAAACAAAATAGCACATCCATAGCAAAATGGTATATATCTTTTATAAAAATGAAAATGTGATTTTGCGCTTTTGCGATAATGCGACCCTAAAAGCCTATACAACAAATGCATTGGTCGCAGATCGCATAGCGCAGAAAACATAAGTGATTAATGAATATCTTTTGCGCTCTTTTCAATTTTGCGCTTTTGCGAGATTTGTGATGTGCGACATTGCGATATTGCGCAATTTTCACTTTTGCGCTATTTTACATAACTGCGATGACTTCATTTTGCGATATTGCGATATTGCGACATTGCGATATTGCGATATTGCGCAACAAATCGCAGATCACAATGTCGCAGATTCATGTAGGCGCGCTATCCAAAGGAAATCTTCCCATATATCAAATCTGTTATGCGCTTTAATGATTAAATTAAATGATTGGATTGAAAATTAATGGTAAATGAGATTGTGTTTGAATTGAAAGTCGTTTCACGATTAAAATATTATATTTCATCCGCTTTCACATTTAAAACAATCTCATCACCTTTCTTATGCCATTACTCTCATTTACTCGTAAAACGCAGGCACGAAGGAGCAAACGTCTATACAAAGCTTCCACTAAACACTACGGGTAAGAAAGAGAAGAGCTCGAGTTCTGAAAACAAAGAAATGGCTTCGCTGTATGCAAACACCGCTTGTAATAAGGATGCCGGTATATCCACTTGGGAAGGAATGTATAATTTGCTAGAGGAAGAAAACCCTGTGGTGATGAAAGTCGTAGCTACAGCAGGTTCCAGTAATACGTCTGAGGCAACCCTTAGGGAACTGGCTTGCTCATTTCTGCATAGAATAGCGGCAAGGCCAAGTATTCTCCCGTATACGGACATGGTAAAATGGGTGCTGGACAACACTGATATTTCAGACAGGCAATTCAGAACTCCATCTGAAGAGCTAATCGGGTCATTCACCACAGAAGATCTGAGATTAATGTATAAGTTTCCAGAACCTCAGGCGACTTACAAAAAACAATTCATGGAAGATTTTGCCAGAGAACATGCAAATTTGGCAGAATGCACGAAGGAGTGGACCAAAAGAAGTGAACCATTGAAGAAAAACAAACAAGGTATGTACAGCACGGGTTCACTTACCTCTCCTTATTGTTTCACTGCTTCCATGTTATGCAGGCTTTTTGGAAAGCCTGACATAAATATGATCTTACCCGAATGGCTTCCTTTGTTGAATGCGGCTGTTAATTCTACAATTGTAGACTGTGCCAAAATCCTATCTGATAATTTGACCACTGTTATTTTTCACTACCGGTCCAAACAAAATGTTTCTCAGCGGGTCTATCCGCCTTTTTATTTATCTGCTTATGTCATGGATGCTATCTGTTATGTCTCTAAATTCCCTGTGATGGGTTGGCAATGGACTATCCACGATCCTTTGCCTATTCATGTGTACCATAAAGAACTATGGGAGTCTAAGTTTGTCCCCTATTTTTACCAAATTTGTCATGGAATAATGCTGCCATTGTACAAAACATTGTATAATAAGGATGCCCCAAGGTTATCCTCAGAAACAGAGGTTGATATTCTCCCCATCGCGAGATGGTTTGGAGAAGAATTGTTCACTTATATTATGGTTTTTGGAAGTTATGCTTCTCCCCATGTGTTACCCCTATATGTTCCAGATAGACTTGTAGCTCGGGAAATTGCTTATCAGACCTGTGGCCAGGGAGGTATAACAAAAGATTTAAAAGAGAAGAAAAAGGGCATTTGGCCACAATTTCCCGTAAAATGTGGAACATTTTCACTGTCTGATATTGGTCATGCATTTCAAGAGATAGGCAACATTACATGCCTATAGCTGTTCAAATTTTCGAGAAGATTATTCGATCCAAATGATATTATTAAGAATTTTACCAATGCAATCAGGGTAAGGGAATTTTCCGGGGAACAGGATCCTTTTGATGATATGTTCCAAGCAAGAAATTCATTCAAAGAAGTTCTGAATTCAGCTCAAGCGCAGTTATCTCCAGAGGAATTTCAAGAATTCAAGCTTTACAAAGAAAGAAGACTAACTCCTATTCCTTTGGACAATCTACGCTTAGAGCCCGCAAGGGAGAAAACTCCTAGTGTTAGTCTTAACGGCAGTTCAAGTACAGATAAATCTAAATCAAAATCTGACAGAGATTCTGAGCATTCCAATAAGTCTAATGAAAAGGAAGATAAAATGGAAGAATCCATTAAAGATTCTACACAATCAAAAGAACTTACTCAACAACAAATTTTGACTTCTCAACAGACAAATCCTCCTCCAACCAATGTATAGCAACAGCCAGTCACCATTGAGTTAGACAAAGAATGGGAAACCTTCAACCAATTGATTAATGTAGAAGGACAGAATGTACAGACCCCTGTCCAGACAACCAAAGTTTTGAACACAGGACAAGCAGAACAGCCACAGTGACAGAGCATATACCAATAACACCATCCTCTGAAATTGTGCTTAATGTAGAGGACATTCCTCCTCTAGATGTATTCTACAACCCAAAATACAAAGCAGTAGTGAAGAGATAGAGAAAAAAGAGAAAGTTAGAAGGTGCAATTGCTACTGAAGCAGAACAAGTAGATGTTTTGTGGAAAGATCCTGCCACAGAACCTACTCATAATCTCACTAAGTTATCTCAAATGACAGGAGCTTATGCTTCTGCAACAATTGACAAAGCATTTGAGATACAACTTTTGTTGAATGAAAAAGAAGAACAGGTAAAAGTTCTACAACAACAATTGCAACAGGTACAAGCCGATAAGGAAACACAATTGAAACTTGAAGAGTTACAACAACAACTTCAAGAAATGCAAATAGGACATCAAAAAAGCTTGGCTGATAAAGACAAACAAATACATATTATCCAAGATCAGCATAAAGATGATCCTAAGCTTCCAGAATTCATTTCAGAAACTATCTCTTTGAACAATCAACTACTGCAACAAGAGGAAGTTTTCTGCCAAAAAATCTTACAATGGAATTCTTTGTGCCAAGAGAGCGATAAAATCACAAATCATGTCGTAGATTTACGAAATGATTATGATTTGATTAATGAAAAGATCGATGATTATCTGGCATGGCAAAAGACAGAAGAAGGAAGAAAAGCTGGTGCACCCATTGTTAATGAAAACCATAAAGAAATACTGTTCAATAACTGGGATGCACAAATCAGAAGAGCAGAAAAGGCAGCAGAGGAGGCGGCTAAGCGGAAAACACTCTCACTGATTGTGTAAATGATAATTTACACAAAGCTAACTTGATTCCAGAAACTGTTCCAGGATATCTCCCACAGGCAAATCAACTGCAAGCAGAATGGAGGCAAAAGGCAGAAGAAAGAGCAAAATCTATCCAAGGGTTGACAAGATTGAATTGGAACTCATACTGGATGTACTTGGTGAAGCCACACAGTCAGCATAGTGCGCTTAATTGTATCATCAATGCTATAGAGAAGATTGCTCCTACGCTTGCCGACTCTGTCTTTTCAAGACAGTTGAATTCCAAAGTCGGTCAACCGCATCTTCTCAAAACTATGCTAGATGCCTGCAAGTTTAAAGATCAAGTTCATAGATAGATAGATTTAGTTTTAATTTCACTTTATTTTAGCCTAGGAAAATGATGGTCATTGAACCGAATCCTTAATTTTTGTAATAAACTATTTTTAGATTTAGTTAAGTAGTATTTAAACCCTTCTCATGCATTTAGAGGGGGGTCCTGGATCTTAATATTTTTTGACTTGGAGATAGCATTTCTGTACTCCATTGTCTTATATATTTTTAAAAAGGATCACATCTGGTGATTTTCATGCGAAATTATCTTTAAAGTGTTGCATTTCTGTACCTTTCGAATTTGGTTTTGCATCGGAGTTATTGGGTTAGAGTATTAGATTGCATTTGAAAGTATTCAAGATGAACAAGGTATTTCTATCTGTTCACTGTTGATTTCTTTTGTCTTATGGTATTCGCTTTAAAATTGCTATCATTTATATATATTTGTTTTCACAACGCTTCCTTTTATATATCATTTCTGAGTATAATTGAAACATTATCTTTCATAATTATATATAGATGGTATACAATGATGAATGCAATATGCTAATACAACTCTGTTTAATTTCTTAAAGAGATTTATCTTTATTTGTTTCTGCATATTTCAATTTAAATAATAATACATTTTCATGGTTATTGATTAAATTGGAACAATCTTAAATTGTATTCACATATAATTACTCGGGTTAGTGTTAGAATTTCTTTACCAGTTTTTAGTTTAAATTAGATAGTTTTATTTCAGGTAATTTAGTCTCATTTCCACCCATCCAAACCAATCCATTTAGTTATAAGGAAACTGGTCCTTTAAATCCAGTCGGAGCCACCATACCAAACGGAAAAGGAGCTGTCTTAAGGTCCCGACCGGGTGGTTTTCCTCGATGTTTGGAGCAAAGATTTTCTAAGCTTCAACATTTTTGGCGCTAGAAGGAGGGCATGAGCTATGAATGGCAAGTAAATCTTTATCCACAAACCATTCTGAGAGCAAAACACCCTCATTAACTTCTTCAATTTCTTCTGAAATTCAAAATCCTAGAGAAGAAATTGCAGAAAATATTCAGACACCCACTACCAAAATCTCAAAACATTCAGACAATCAAAATCTTGAGTCTCCTGAAGTTCAAGATTTAATTCATAAATTGAAAGGATTCTCATTATCTTTAGAAGAGTCTGAAATATCTGAAGGTAGTGTAACTTCAAAATTTGTTTCTTCGAAACCTCTTACTAGGCTTCAAATTGAAAAACTTGGTATTTCTCCGAAAGAATTTCCTTTACCTAGTAGAGTCAAGACAAGAAAAACTCAATCGGAATCAGTAAGTGATATAAGTTCAACATCTAATATTCAAATACCTGTTTCCGAAATCCCTTCTCAACAAAGTACAGTTGTTTCCACATCATCTCCTCAATCATCATCTCCACAAATATCATCCGCTCGATCATCATCAATCTCAACATCATCTATTCCAACCACTTCTATTCAAACACCACCAGTTTCTACTACTCCTCCAATAGTCGTTCCAATAATGGCACAGAGACCATGGTCTACTCCAGGAGCAGTCAACATGGCTGCACCTTTACATGATTTACCAGACAATCCTGGAAAATGGCTTCCAAAGTTTAGCCCAGATCTTAACATTCAAGCTGAAGAACATATCAATAAATTTATGCTGGCTATTAATTTGAATGGAGTCATACATGAAGATGTTGTAGTTAGATTATTCCCTTATACTCTCCAAGGAACAACAGGATCATGGTATTTTTCATTACCATCAGGATCCATAACAAGTTGGGACATTTTTGCAGATCATTTTTTGACCAAATTTGGAGATGACCGATCAATTGCAAATTTAATCAATGACCTCTCAAATTTGAAGATAGAACCCAAGGAACCCATTAAAGAATTCAATGCTAGATTCAACAAACTCTTGAACAAAATTCACACAGATTCATAGCCCAGTGAACAAGTCAGAATTGAATGGTACATAACTGCCTTACCCTCAAACATAGCAATTTTCGTGGACAGAGCTGCAAAGCCTACATTCGCTGAGAATATGAAAGAAGCTATTGCAGTAGAAAAACAAATTACTTCTCTGGAAAAGAAAAATGCTATCGAGGAAAGGAAATCAAAGAAAGTCAGCTTCAAAGATGATTAAAAGAAAAAGGCCAAAGATCCATACGACATGGAAGGTTTACAGAAAGTTCTTAAAACTATGTCAAATGAAATGGTTGAAATTAAAAAACAAGTGGCTGAAACTTCTACCAAGAAACCATTCCGAAATTTTAGAAGAAACCAAGTTGAATCTAAACCTCCTAATGCAATCTCTAATGAAGAATTATAAGAAGAGGAAGAAGAAGAAGATACATCTATAGTATCAGATGAAGAAAATGAAAATGAAGAAATAGCTGAATTGAATGGAATGTGGGATTTTATTCTCCCTAATTCTGATAGTGAAGAAGCTATGCCTGTAAGTACTAGGAGTAAATCCACAGCGAAACCAGTGCAAACAGTTCCTAAAAAGAAAATTACAACTCCAAGTACCAAAGACAAATCCCCTGTAAATAAAACTTCTCCATTACCTACTCAAAATCAGCCATCCTCTTCTAATCCTCCTACATCAACAACAAAGACTTTAGTAGTGTCAGATCCTATGGAATACAACATTGTCGAGGACATGAAAAAGATCAAAGCTAATATTTCCTTACATGAACTCAGCAAACTAAAACACCAGCAAAAGTTGTTATTGAAAGAATTAAACGCTACACCAATTGCTCCTTTACCAAGCGGTGTAGTTGCAAAAGCAGCGAGAGGAACTGGTAAGCCACTAGATAAGGTAGATGCTACTGATACTGTGCTCATTGGGGAAAAATCAAATTCTCAAACTCCTCCTTTTCTTTTGACTTATGAGATGTACAATAAAAATCTGCACAATTGTTTGATTGATTCTGGAGCTTCCTCCAATATAATGCCTACTTCTGTCTGTGCTAAATTGAATATCGAACCACATAAATCAGCAGTTCATATCGTTCAATTGGATTGCTCTAAAGTCCAAGTGGTAGGAGAAATCAATTCAGTTACTATCGGATTAGCCTCCGATCCTAGGATTGTCCAAAGAATTGATATTTTGATTGCTGATATTCCTGAATTCTATGGATTAATCTTGAGCAGGGACTGGTCTGCGAAACTTAATGGTTATATCTCGACTGATTATTCGCATATGTGGCTTCCCTACAAAGGGAAACCAAATCAAATTAAAATTGAACGAAAAAAACATATGATGCACACTGTCAGTGAATTCAAACAACCTAATGAGCCTGTGGCATTCAGCAACAATATTCTTGGAGGTTATTCTGCTGAATCATTTCTTGGAAACTTCGAAGCTCCTCAATCACCTTTTTCTGTAAATACTTTTGTTTCTCAGATAGAAAATTTTTCACAATCTGATTCTTCCAAAATTGTAAATATTTCTGATGTAATTGTAGATAAGCCAATAGATAAGTCTTTATTTTGGTCGTTATATTTTGATGGATCGAAGTCTAGTGATGGAGCTGGAGCTGGATGCATCTTAATTGATCCAGATGGGGAGAAAACCATGCTGTCATGTAGGTTAGAATTTGAGTGTACTAACAATACCGCGGAATATGAAGCCTTGGTTCAAGGACTTTATAAAGCTATAGGGTTAGATGTTAAATACTTGAAAGTCTTTGGTGATTCCGAAATTGTCATAAAACAAGTTAGGAATACTATTCATTGCCTTTCAGCACATCTTAAACACTATCAAACCCTAGTACAAGATCTCACCACTCATTTTTAGCATTCAATATTTCTCCTATTCCTAGGAATCAGAATACATCAGCTGACTTGTTAGCTAATGTTGCATCTAAACTCCTACCTGCTGAAGATTGCAGTCCTGATAGGTTTTCTGTAGAATTAATTTTTCGTCCATCTGTCCCAGACAATGTCACAAATTAGAGAGTTTTCTATCATGATCAAGATATTTTAAATTTCATGACTTCAGAGAAATCATATGATGAACAAATTATTGATGAAGATGATCATGATTTACAAATTGCTTCAAAAGGTAATGAAAATCCCATTCCAAAATCTGTTGTTAAATTAGAGGATTTATATGACATTAAAGACAGATTCAAGAAAGTCACTAATACTAAACTTCAAAGCTCTACCTTGAAGTTTGAATTAGTAAATCTTGGTTCTGATTCTAAACCTCAAAACGTTAACTTAGGACTCAATTTAACACCAGAGGAAAGGAATGCATTCATTAAACTGCTGAACAAGTATAAAAACGTTTTTGCTTGGAATTATGATGATCTAAAAACGTATGATACGTCGATTATTCAACACACAATTCCAATGCTTCCTGATATTAAACCTGTTCAACAGAAGTTGAGAAAGATCCATCCAAATCTCGAAAGTCAAATCAAATCAGAACTTAATAAACTTTTAAAAGCCAAAATCATTTTTCCAGTCAGGCACTCCAATTGGGTTTCCAATATGGTACATGTAAGGAAGAAGAATAGTGATATAAGAATCTATATTGATTTCAGAAATTTAAATAAGGCATGTTTAAAAGACAATTTCCCATTGCCAACCATGGAACAGATACTTCAAAAGGTAGCTGGTTCTGAACTTATGTCTTTTCTCGATGGATTTTCAGGCTATAATCAAGTTTTAGTTCATCTAGATGACAGATTGAAAACAACTTTCAGAACAAAATGGGGAACTTATGCTTATCAGAAAATGCCTTTTGGTCTAATAAATGCAGGAGCAACTTTTCAAAGGGCTATGGATATAGCATTTAAAGGTCTGATCAATAAATCAGTTGTTGTTTATCTTGATGACATAACAATATTTTCAAAAAAGAGAGACAATCATCTACATGATTTAAAACAAATATTTGAAAGATGTAGAAGGTTTGGTATTTCCTTAAATCCAAAGAAATCTTTCTTTGCTTTAGATAAAGGAAAACTCTTAGGATTTGTTGTGTTAAAAGATGGTATATATATTGATCCAGATAGAGTGAAAGAAATTTCTGATATTTCTTTACCTCATAACAAAAAAATCCATGCAATCATTTCTTGGACAGATCAATTTTGTTAAAAGATTTATTCCTGATTTTTCTTTTATTGTTTTACCTATGCAAAATATGATCAAGAAGAATTCAATATTCAAATGGACGCATAAAGAAAAAGAAGCTTTTGAGGAAATCAAACAAGCGATCATTAATGCACCAGCATTGAATACCCTGTATTTTTCTAAAGATTTTACTTTGTATACTCTGGCCACTGAAACATCCTATGCAGCCGTTTTAACACAACTCAATGATCAAGAAATCGAAGCACCAATTTCTTTCTTTAGCTCAAATCTGCAAGGAGCTGAGCTTAATTATTCCGATGTTGAAAAACAAGTCTTTGCTGTATTTAAATCAATCAAACATTTCAGACCTTTTCTCTTGAAGACACATACAAAAATCATTGTCCCATTCTCTGCAGTGAGGCAATTATTAATTCAAAAAGAAGTAGGAGAAAAGAGAGCTAACTGGGTAACAGCTTTGCAAGAATATGATATTGATATTAAACCAGCTAAAATTGTTAGAGGACAAGGTTTTTGCATATTATTGGCAGGAGCTCATAACATACCAGAAAATGAAGATTCAAATCAAGATATTCAAGTAAGTCAGATAAATGTTACAGATTCTGAATCTCAGTATGCTGATCTTATCTATTACTTGAAAAATGGGTATGCTCCTTCTAATCTCAGCTATAAGAGTAAACGCGCTTTAAGGTTAAAGGCTATTAAATACCAGATCATTGATAATGTGTTATTTAGAAAAAAATATGATTCAATTTTATCAATATGTTTGGAAAAGAATGAAGCTGAAAAGATTTTGCAGGAATTGCATGATGGACCGGCAGGAGGTCATTTTGGAGGTGATACCACGACTCACAAAATAATTCGTGCTGATTATTACTGGCCTACCCTTTTTAAAGATATGCATGATTACGTAAGGAAGTGCCAAATTTGTCAAACTGCAAGTGGAAGACAAAGGAAACCAGCTTTTCCTTTGCAACCAGTAACTATTGAGCAACCATTCGAACAATGGGGGCTTGACATTATTGGTGAGATAGTACCTCATTCTTCCAAACAGCACAAGTACATCCTTACTGTAACTGATTACGTTACGAAATGGGTAGAGGCAATCCCATTGAAGGTAGCCAATTCTGATGCAATTATTGATTTCATAGATCAATTCATCATAACCAGGTTTGGTGTACCTCAAGCTCTTGTCTTTGATAATGCATCTTACTTCTTTGGAAATAGTTTAATAGAATTTGCAGTCAAAAGAGGTTTTAAATTAAAATATTCAACAAATTATTATCCACAAGGTAATGGTTTGGTTGAATCCACTAATAAAAACCTTATCAAAATCATTAAAAGGACCGTTGATCAAAATCAAAAGAATTGGCACAAATCTTTAATCTTTGCGTTATGGGCTGATCGTATCACTGAAAAAGCTTCAATAGGGACTTCACCTTTCAATCTGGTTTATGGAAAAGAAGTTGTGATACCATCAAATTTAACTCTTCCATCATTAGCCCTAGTGCAGTTTTTTGAAGAAAATCCCTCTTCATCCATTCAATTGAGATATGATCAAATCCTTAAATTAGAAGAAGATAGGGATAAGGCAAAAATTACTCATGAAAAACATCAACAGCTTGTAAAATATTCTTTTGATGCAAGTTCTACCGGCTCAAAAATTTTGTCAATTGGTGATCTCGTTTTGAAATGGGATAAAGCACACGAAGAAAAAGGTAAACATACCAAATTTCAGAAAATGTGGCTTGGACCATTTCGGATCGTTGAGAAGATAAGCTCAAATACATTCATACTCCAAGATCTAACAGGTAAGAGAGAATCTCTTCCTGTAAATGGGCTTATCTTGAAGAAATTCTTTTCATAAGGAGGTAACCCCTTCTTAAACTATACATATTTCTTTCTGCAAAGTTTTTGATTGTTTTTGTTTTTGCAAATAAAGGTTGTTTATGAGTCTCTGATTGACTGTTTACTATTTAAGAAAATTTCTTTAGAAGAATATTATAAATATTTATTTTGTGTAAATAAGAATTTTTAAAAGTAATGATCACAGTTTTTTGAATAGTTTAAAATAAGATGTTAAACTTTGAAAGATTATTCCAATCATTTGTATGATCTTTTGAAAACTTAAGAAGAATGTAAATCATCATAAGTTTATTAAGTAGAGAAAGGTTATCTGTAAAAGTAAAGATTTTTCAAAAGTTTTGGAACTCAAAAAACTCTGAAAATTGTCATCCATTGATTCTTAAGGATAAAACTATTTCACCCCATCCATTTAAGTTGTGATTTTTTAGAATGTAATTCCAAGAAATTATACGAAAATTTTAAGAGATAAGAGGTCTCATTGCGAGCCGACTTACCATGTTCATAAGGAGTAATAAAACTGACATTACCAATACTGCATACCAAAACAGGGTAATGGCTTATAAATATAAGACAAGGGGTCTCATCACGAGCCAGCTTGTTCAGTTTAATTGCAATTAGTGAATGGAATTGTTATTAACTGGCTGCCAAACGAGAACAATGGCTCTTAAAATAAAAATAAATAAAAGACAAAAACATGAGATAATAGGTCTTATGAATTTATCTTTTAAAAAGTCATAATTTTAGTTGGATGGGACAATGAATGGTTAATGGTTTAAAGGTAACCCTGTCGAGACTATGAACGTTTGCTGGTAGCAGAGGCAATACCTATGGCAATAGAGTATATTATAAAGCCAAAACTTGGAGAGATCCACTTACTTCATTATTAACACCAATCAAAGCTTGAGATAACCCAAAATGTTTTTATTTCTTAAGGAATTAGAAAGAAATTATGAAATGATTTTTATTTCTTTTTCATAGTTACATTTTATTTGAATTATCCTAAGATAGTTTTCATTATCTTTAAAAATCTTTACTTACTAAAGATAGAATGTTCATTTTATTTTTTCAGAGATAACTGTTTCTTTCAGTGAATCGCCAATTGTTGTGACCAGCAACAACCCCCCTTTTTATTTAATATTAGTAATGATACTAAATAAATGGGGACCCTTAGTTTAAAAAATCCAAAAATTCAATTAGGATTTGTTTTCCTTTTCAAATAAAACTTTCTATCATAAACTTATAGAAATCCCTTAGAAAGAAAATTAAGAAACACTTAAGTTTATGATAGATTACAATAAAATTGCTCTTTAAACAAAATAGCGCATCCATAGCAAAATGGTATATATCTTTTACAAAACTGAAAATGCGCTTTTGCGCTTTTGCGATAATGCGACCCTAAAAGCCTATACAACAAACGCATTGGTCGCAGATCGCATAGCGCAGAAAACAGAAGTGATTAATGAATATCTTTTGCGCTCTTTTCAATTTTGCGCTTTTGCGAGATTTGCGATGTGCGACATTGCGATAATGCGCAATTTTTACCTCATGCTATTTTACAATAACCGCGATGACTGTATTTTATGACAGCATATGCACATTGTGATATTGCGATATTGCGCAGCAAATCGCAGATCGCAATGTCGCAGATTCATGTAAGCACGTTGTTCAAAGACAATCTTCCCATATATCAATATCTGTTATGCGCTTTAATGATTGGATTAAATGATTGGATTGGAAATTAATGGTAAATGAGATTTCGTTTTGATTGAAAGTCATTTCACGTTAAAATAATATATTTCATCCGCCTTTGCATTTAAAACAGTCTCATCACCTTTCTCATGCCATTACTCTCATTTAACTCGTAAAACGCAGGCACGAAGGAGCAAACGTCTATACAAAGCCTTCACAGAACACTATGGGTAAGAAGGAGAAGAGCTCGAATTCTGAAAACAGAGAAATGGCTTCACTGTATGCAGACACCGCTTGCAATAAGGATGCCAGTATATCCACTTGGGAAGGAATGTATAATTTGCTAGAGGAAGAAAATCCTATGGTATTAAAAGTTACGGCTACAGCAGGTTCTAGTAATACGTCTGAAGCAACCCTCAAAGAACTGGCTTGTTCATTTCTGCATAGGATAGCGGCAACGCCAAGGATTCTCCCATATACGGACATGGTGAAATGGTGTCAATGCGACCATATATTTTAAAGGAAATTAACTCCATCTCAATATTAATTTTATTATTCACCGCGTATGATATGAGATTAATGTATGTTTTAACCTGTGCGACTTACAACAAACAATTCATGGAAGATTTTTCCAGAGAACATGCAAATTTGGCAGAATGTACAAAGGAGTGGGCCAAAAGAAGTGAACCATTAAAGAAAAACAAACAAGCTATGTACAGCACGAGTTCACTTACCTCTCCTTATTGTTTCACTGCTGCCATGTTATGCGTACTTTTTGAAAGCTCCATATAAATATGATGCACCCGAATGGCTTCTTTGCTGAATGCGGTCATAATTTGGCTAATTGTAGACCCAGCCAAAATCCTATCTCGACACTGACCAAATCGCTATTTTTCACTACCTATTCAAAACGAAATGTTTCTGTCACCATCCGCCTTTTTATTTATCTGCTTATGTCATGGATGCTATCTGTTATGTCTCTAAATTCCCTGTGATGGGTTGGCAATGGACTATCCATGATCCTTTGCCTATTCATGTGTACCATAAAGAACTATGGGAGTCTAAGTTTGTACCCCATTTTTACCAAATTTGTCATGGAATAATGTTGCCATTGTACATAACATTGTATAATAAGGATGCCCCAAGGTTATCCTCAGAAACAGAGGTTGATATTCTCCCTGTCGCGAGATGGTTTGGAGAAGTATTGTTCACTTATATTAGGGTTTTTGGAAGTTATGCTTCTCCCCATGTTTTACCCCTATATGTTCCAGATAGACTTGTAGCTCGGGAAATTGCTTATCAGACCTGTGGCCAGGGAGGTATAACAAAAGATTTAAAAGAGAAGAAAAAGGGCATTTGGCCACAATTTCCCCTAAAATGTGGAACATTTTCACTGTTTGATATTGGTCATGCATTTCAAGAGATAGGCAACATTACATGCCTACATCTGTTCAAATTTTCGAGAAGATTATTCGACCCAAATGATATTATTAAGAATTTTACCAATGCAATCAGGGTAAGGGAATTTTCCGGGGAACGAGATCCTTTTGATGATATGTTCCAAGCAAGAAATTCATTCAAAGCAGTTTTGAATTCAGCTCAAGAGCAGTTATCTCCAGAGGAATTTCAAGAATTCAAGCTTTACAGAGAAAGAAGACTAACTCCTATTCCTTTGGACAATCTACGCTTAGAGCCCGCAAGGGAGAAAACTCCTAGTGTTAGTTTTAATGGCAGTTCAAGTACAGATAAATTTAAATCAAAATCTGACAGAGATTCTGAGCATTCCAATAAGTCTAATGAAAAGGAAGATAAAATGGAAGAATCCATTAAAGATTCTGCACAATCAAAAGAACTTACTCAACAACAAATTTTGACTTCTCAACAGACAAATCCTCCTCCAACCAATGTACAGCAACAACCAGTCATCATTGAATTAGACAAAGAATGGGAAACCTTCAACCAATTGATTAATGTAGAAGGACAGAATGTACAGACCCCTGTCCAGACAACCAAAGTTTTGAACATAGGAACAAGCAGCACAGTCACAGTGACAGAGAACATACCAATCACACCCTCCTCTGAAATTGTACTTAATGTAGAGGAAATCCCTCCTCTAGATGTATTCTACAGTCCAAAATAAAAAGTAGTAGTGAAGAGACAGATAAAGAAGAGAAAGTTAGAAGGTGCAATTGCTACTGAAGCAGAACAAGTATATGTTTTGTGGAAAGATCCTACCACAGAACCTACTCATAATCTCGCTAAGTTATCTCAAATGACAGGAGCTTATGCTTCTACAACAATTGAAAAAGCATTTGAGATACAAATTTTGTTGAATGAAAAAGAAGAACAAGTAAAAGTTCTACAACAGCAATTGCAACAGGTACAGGCCAATAAGAAAGCACAATTGAAACTTGAAGAGTTACAACAACAACTTCAAGAAATGCAAATAGGACATCAAAAAAGCTTGGCTGATAAAGACAAACAAATACAGATTATCCAAGATCAGCATAAAGATGATCCTAAGCTTACAGAATTCATTTCAGAAACTATCTCTTTGAACAATCAACTACTGCAACAAGAGGAAGTTTTCTGCCAAAAAATCTTACAATGGAATTCTTTGTGCCAAGAGAGCGATAAAATCGCAAATCATGTCGTAGATTTACGAAATGATTATGATTTGATTAATGAAAAGATCAATGATTATCTGGCATGGCAAAAGACAAAAGAAGACAGAAAAGCTGGTGCACCCATTGTTAATGAAAACCATAAAGAAAAACTGTTCAATAACTGGGATGCACGAATCAGAAGAGCAGAAAAGGCAGCAGAGGAGGCGGCTACAGCGGCAAACACTCTCACTGATTGTGTAAATGATAATTTACACAAAGCTAACTTGATTCCAGAAACTGTTCTGGGATATCTCCCACAGGCAAATCAACTGCAAGCAGAATGGAGGCAAAAGGCAGAAGAAAGAGCAAAATCTATCCAAGGGTTGACAAGATTGAATTGGGACTCATACTGGATGTACTTGGTGAAGCCACACAGTCAGCATAGTGCGCTTAATTGTATCATCAATGCTACATAGAAGATTGCTCCTACGCTTGCCGACTCTGTCTTTTCAGGACAGTTGAATTCCGAAGTCGGTCAACTGCATCTTCTCAAAACTATGCTAGATGCCTGCAAGTTTAAAGATCAAGTTCATAGATAGATAGATTTAGTTTTAATTTCGCTGTATTTTAGCCTAGGAAAATGATGGTCATTGAACCGAATCCTTAATTTTTGTAATAAACTATTTTTAGATTTAGTTAAGTAGTATTTAAACCCTTCTCATGCATTTAGAGGGGGGTCCTGGATCTTAATATTTTTTGACTTGGAGATAGCATTTCTGTACTCCATTGTCTTATATATTTTTAAAAAGGATCACATCTGGTGATTTTCATGCGAAATTATCTTTAAAGCGTTGCATTTCTGTACCTTTCGAATTTGATTTTGCATCGGAGTTATTGGATTAGAGTATCAGATTGCATTTGAAAGTCTTCAAGATGAACAAGGTATTTCTATCTGTTCACTGTTGACTTATTTTGTCTTATGGTATTCGCTTTAAAATTTCTATCATTTATATATATTTGTTTTCACAACGCTTCCTTTTATATATCATTTTTGAGTATAATTGAAACGTTATCTTTCATAATTATATATAGATGGTATACAATGATGAATGCAATATGCTAATACAATTCTGTTTAATTTCTTAAAGAGAGTTATCTTTATTTGTTTCTGCATATTTCAATTTAAATAATAATACATTTTCATGGTTATTGATTAAATTGGAACAATCTTAAATTGTATTCACATATAATTACCCTGGTTAGTGTTAGAATTTCTTTACCAGTATTTAGTTTAAATTAGATAGTTTTATTTCAGGTAATTTAGTCTCATTTCCACCTATCCAAACCAATCCATTTAGTTATAAAGAAACTGGTCCTTTAAATCCAGTCGGAGCCACCATACCAAACGGAAAATGAGCTGTCTTAAGGTCCCGACCGGGTGGTTTTCCCCGATGTTTGAAGCAGAGATTTTCTAGGCTTCAACAGAACCATAATGTGTTAGTGTCTCAAGGTCAAGTGTCTCCTTTCTCCTTATCCATTATGTAGGTTTAGTATGCATTGTTCGAAATTTTCAGCTTAACATACATTTTTGTAAGATTTCATACAAATCCCAAATTTCCCAAGTGGAGTTAGTATTTGCTTGGGAACAATTTCAAGATTAAGATTGGTCAAAACAATATTCAATATTTCATTGATCAATAACTTTCATGTAAAGAACAACATAACTATTTATTTTTTCGTTTTTTTTTTTTTAATTTTTTTTTTTTTTTTTAAATTTTAAATTTTAAATTTTTAATATATTTTCAGGAAGAAAAAAATGCTGGTATGTATATTGCACCAGTACAATTGTCCATATAAACATTACAGTCCATGAGTCATAATTTGTCTAAACATATGCCCTCATACAGAAACCTTTGCAAAAAAAACAAAATTGACCAAAACTTAATGGTCTTGAAATTGTCTATTGGTTAGATCTATTGGTAAGATTTGTCTAAAAAATACCCAGAAACTAGGTATTCCGGTGAAAACACTTGAGAGTAGTGCTTATAACAGATGTGTAAAAGTATGCCTATAAACAAAAAGGTCGAAATCTGTAATGGCGGCTCGGTGGAAATCCAAAAAGGGACCAGATTAAACGACTCATTACAATACCCACAGGTAACCATAAAAGGGAATTAATAGAACTGAACTATACCAACAGCTCCTTCCCCATCCTCGTTCAGTAGCTCATAATGCATATGACCAAAAACCCATTTTAAACCTTGTTTAGAAAGCCTGTTCGCTTGTGTATTCTTTTCACGGAATATGTGATTAAATAGTACATAGTTGAAAGAATTCTTTAAAACATCTATGCGCTCCAGCCAAGTCCCCAGTTGTCGCAGTGAGAGCTTAGATTTGCCATTAAGATAGTCAATGAGAACTTTGGAATCCCCAAACACCCAGATATCCTCAATGCATAGATGTGACGCGAACCATAACAACCCCCATAATGCCAGTATCTCAGCTCTCATATTAGAACCATTACCTTCGTACCAATGGATCTTGTAATGATAGTATGGTGAAAGCATCAACTAGGCACCACAACCACACTTTGATTGCTGTGAGGCGCTGTCGAAGAAACCCGGAGGGTATTTAATTTCAAACGGTCTCGTTCTCCTTGACAGGTCAGCCAGAGGTTCCTTCTCTCTTTTAAGATATGTCTTGTGTTGTAAAATATTCTGGGAAATCCATAAAGGACAACACCTAATATCCTCAAAAATCCATCTGTTCCTATCTCCCCAAATGGTCCAGTGAAATAGCACCGAAATGTTTCTGTAAATTTTACTTTTTTGACTCCACCAGGTAATGAACACTTCTGTTCTATCTAAATTTGGCACCCCCATTTTGAGATGCTCACAAATCAACTTCAACACCTCCCTCGCATATCCACACATGTAAAACATGTGAGAGTTTCCTTCATCCTCCGTCATGCACATCTTGTAGATACTCGGTCCAATCATCCCTTTCCTTTTCAGATTTTCCCAAGTTAAGTTTTTGTCCATTTGAACCAGCCAAAGGAAAAGTTGCATTTTCAAAGGAGTCGAGTTCTCCCAAATGCCCTGATTTGTTCTGGAGTTAATGGTCTATAATTTATACTTTGACAGATCTTGATATGTCGCATTTTCCTCCACCATTCCCTACTTCAGTTTTCCGTTCCAAATCACTCTGTCCCCTCCACTGTTTTTAATGAGGCCCATCCTACTAAGTGATCCAGTATAATCGGCCCACTCCCTTGATAATTCACCGGGCATCCCCATTTCCGAAACCAAATTCCAGATAGGAATACCCCTATCAACCCCGTGGATGATTTGACTTATGAAAAACATACCTTTGCTGGTTAAGAAACTCGTCAGTGTGTTACTGCATTGGGAAGTTGCCACATCACCAAAAATAAACGGACAACCAATCTGAATATTCCCTCCATCATTGAATTTCGAACGCAGAAAAGAGGAGAAATCAGGCCAGCAACTTTTGAAACCATTATATATCACAGATCCACCTTTTTATTATTCCATCCCAAACAGAATACTTTCTCCAGATCCTCCAACTCTGGGTACTTATACTTTAATATTTCGCTCCAAATCCCAGTAGACTTTAAGCCCCTCCATAGCGATTTCATGAGGAGGGTCCTGCCAAAAAGGTACAGGTCTTTAAGACCCCATCCCCCCCATATATTTGGTTTCATAATAAGATCCCATCTTGCCAGTGGTATTTACCTTTATCCTTACTACCGTTCGACAGGAAATTCATGAAAATCTTTCTGATATCATTAAGAATATTCTTTGGGATGGCATAAAGATGAGCCCAATAAACCATGATGTTCTATATAATTGCTTGAATTAAAATATATCTCCCTCCATATGACAACCACCTAATCGTCCATTTGCTGATCTTCTTTTGAACCTTCTCCACTAACCAATTCTAGTCTTTAATTTGGTAGTTATAGCTTCATATAAAAACCCAGGTACCTAAAACCCATACTGAGTGGTGCTATACTGAAATTTAAAATATTGGCAATGTCATTTGCAAATCCTCTCCCCTCCTCCTCATAATAAATGCATGATTTCCCAATATTGGCAGCCATTCCCGAAGCCATCCCAAAGAGTTGAAAAATATCGAGAAATGCTTGCCAAATAGATTTAATAAGCATGCCAATAAGTAACACGTCATCCACAAAGAGATTATGAATAATTTCTCTGACATGTGATAGCCTAACACCCCTTATTTTCTCGGATCTAACAGCTCTGCTAATTTTCAGACTTAGTGTTCATAACTAGGATGAAAAGAAGGGGAGATAGTGCATAGCCTTGTCTCAAGCCCCACCCATATTTAAAAAACCTCGAGGCCAATCTGTTTATGATAACATCGAAGGAGGTATTGGACACACACCCCATGATCCAGTTCACAGAGGCCCTATCAAGGCCAATCTTATAAATAATCATCCTCAGTAGCCCCCAGTTGACCCCGTTGTAAGCCTTATTGAGGTCAATTTTCATAACCATAGCCGAAATCTTCTTTTGGTGAATAGAATGTATGACCTCCTATGTGGAGGCGACCGCATCATGGATGCTCCTATTCTGCAAAAACCCAGACTGTTCAGGAGATATGTGCCTTGAAAAAACTTGCTTAAATCTATCCGCAATTGTATTTGAGATAATCTTGCAGGGGATGTTACATAATGAAATCACCCTAAAATCCTCAAACTTATTAGCACTGCCCTTCTTTGGAATTAGGACTATGAAAGTAGAGTTGAGAGCACCGTTTATTTTACCCTTCATCTGCGGCTCTTCCACTATCTGCACAATATGGTCCAAGAATATTTCTTTAAAGTGGATAAATAAATCTGGGGTCTAGCCATTTGGCCCCGGACTCTTGTCCACCGAGAAGGAGTTAAGTACCTTCATAATCTTAGCCCTTGAGGTCGGCTTGTAGAAATCATTGTGGTCGCTGTCCTGAAACATGAGAGGAAAATCCTCAACAGCCCATAGTTGTTCCCTATAGTGATCCAACACTCTGGCTTTGAAAAGTTCAAAAAAATATTTTACTGCCCCTTATTGAATGTCTTCTGTAGTATATGATGGGGTGCCATCCTCCTCTATCTTCCATATAGAGTTATAATCTCTTTGCCCATTAGCATAAGCATGGAAAAACCTAGTATTTTTATCTCCTTCCCGTAGCCAGGTAGCTCTACTCTTTAGCCGCCAAGTCTTCTCTTTGATGAGAAGGATTTCCCTTTTCTCCAGTTCAATTTCTTTAATTCTTTCCCATGTGCCATCCTTTGGAATAGTAGCTTCCAACTCTTTAATAAGTAGAGCAATCTCTCTGTCAATTACCTTGTTGTAGGCCTTTAACTCGACTTTTTTACCCCTTTCCCATCTTTTTACTTCTTTTTTTAACCCCCTGAGTGACTCCATCAAATAATTTGTAGCAGAGAAACCTTCTTCCCTATAATAATGTTTCATATAGTCCACCACGAATTTGTTAAATTCAAGATCTTTCAGCCATACTCGGTTGAACTTAAAAGGGGTCCCATCCTTCTTGAAATTAAAATCCCATTCCAGAGTAAAGGGTCTGTGGTTCGAGATCATAGTATCACCAATGTGGGCCGACCAATCACCCATGTTGGCCATCAGGTATGAATTAACCAGAAATCTGTCGATATTTTTGCAGATGGATGCATTACCTTTTCTCCCATTAAACCATGTGGGTCCATGATTCTTTATTTCAAGTCAATAAGATGGGCTGAGGGAAAATATTGGATATAGAGCGTGCCAACAGATCCCTTCTAGCCTGAACACCCCAATACTCCTCATTTAAGGTAAGGTTGAAATCCCCGGCAATGATCAGATTACCTATTAAAAAGCTGCCACTGTCTGCCATTATATCCCAGAAGGCTGCCATGTTCTGATAGGGAGCATAAAGATTAATAATGTGGATCCTATGTTTGAAACCTTTGAAATGACCCGAGAGAATGATCCCACCATAGAAACTGTAAGCTTTGAAGGAGGCATATGTAGGATCCCACATCACCAACGTCCCTCCAGACTGACCCACAACGTCCCTGGCCGCAATGTGCCACGCTGGGTACATATGACGAAAACAAGAGATAGCCCGATCAGTGGAGGTCATGGTCTCTTGTACAAAAATAATGACAGGTGCATATTTATGAAAAAAATGACACAAAGACAAAAACTTGGTCCTCCCCCCAACCCCCTAACATTTAGCAAAACCAGCTTAATCAAGGCGTAACATTAGTCGGGTCAAGGGATTTAAGTACTCAGTATAGTGCCAATTGGATAGGAATATCCCTAAAATTCCCATCCACCACAGTCCCGCCATGAGAGTACGATGAAATAGATTTCTTTCTCATCCTCGGTCGCCCCCTGCCTCGCCGAATAGTGACATTCGAACGAGAGGATGGGCTAATAATCAAAGGGGGGGATGGAATTTTGCCTTTGTCCACATTCAATGGGACCAGATTAACATCGGGATCTAATAATAAAAGGTCCAGGTCACCACCCATAGAGTTTTGTGTGGACCTGGTCGGACTGCCCTTATCCGTCGAAGACGATACAGATATCAGATGAGTGGGGGACGAGGAAAAAATAGCAGAGGTAGTGAGGTCAAGTGTACTTGCCGGAGAAATAGGAGATGACAAGGGAAATTGAGACAGGGTGTTCTCATGGGGGATAACCAATATGGGTTTATGAGGTGATCCCCCCATCAATGGCTTGGAACCCATATCACCCGTAGAATCCGTCACAGCCCAAGACCCCGGGACAGAGCGGGGAATATCATAGTCCAAATATTTTAACTACTGACCATCATCCTAGAGAAGATCCTAAGGCATGTTAGTGAGAAGCCCAGATGAACCCTCGGCTACCAGACAATGTTTCCCTCCTCTCGGGTTACCCCCCTCCTCATTCAACATAGGACCTTAAACCTCTCGACCCGACATGCCTGAATGTAATTCAGAAATGTCGTCAACATCCCGAATTAATTTATTAAGCTCAGTGGACTTACCCGAGTTATTCAGACTTGTTCTTGAAAGCCCAGCTCCCGGGTTCCTCCCCCAATCAAAAGTCCTATTCCGTGGCTCTGCTGCAGCTTTCTCGGCTGTCCGACCATTCCAGCGTGAGCAGGCCCTCAGCAGGTGTCCTGTCTCGTGACAGTGGTGGCAACGAAACAAGATTTTTCAGTAGTCGAGGAGCTGCGTGTAATGCTTCCCTTCCCAAACAAGCTCCACCTCTATAGGCAATCCCCCATCGAAAGATACTTCCACAAGTATCCACGCAATTCTTTTATCATAAATCCCATGACACTTAGGGTCCACAAATCTACAGACCCCAATACTATTCCCAATGGTCTGTAACACCTCCTGCGACCAGAATTGAATGGGCAGGCCCAACAACTTCACCCACAAGATGTGGGACTTCGGTACATTCTCAATGGGATGAAAATCCACAGTCCACCTAAATAGTGGAAGAAAGGATCTTCCGTGTACCCATGTCCGAAGTAGAATCTTCGTGACATCATTCTCCTTTAAGAAGTGACCTTGTTAACGTAGTCTATGATGCATATGACACCATGGTTGAGCTCCAAGATGACCCACCATTGCTACCATGGCCACACCCTTGGGAGGTGCCTTCACCTATTATTGTTTCACAAACAAACATTGTACAAGCTAAAACCAATACATAAAGAGTTGAACCTTACAAGTCTAGTATGTGACCAAAGAGGATGCACTAATTATAAGTAGTATAGATACATCTTAATCACTAATCTATAAAGTGGTGAGAGATCAAATTTCTTGATATGCAGATTTATTTTCACAATGCAAAACTTGAAAAAAAAATTACACATCAAGAGATTTATCTTTTTAATAGCTAGATTATTCCATGGTTAAGATGAATCTATAATGATTTCCTCCCTATATATAGATGATGTGTAATTTTTCATTGTTTAAATTGTATTTTTGAATATTTTATATTAAAATTTGAATGAATTATAGGTTTCTCTTATTAAGAAGTAATTAACTTATTTTACTTGTAATTAGCATTGAAATATTGAAGTCAACATTAATAAACACATTCCTTGTGTGTAAAATGTGTGTGTATATATTATAATTCATATTGAAATATATTAGTGAATATGTATATTCTAACAATTTATAATACTTGATGTAGGGTTATATTATTTTTGGTTTTTGGTAAAAAAAAAGAAAAAACAAAAAAGAAAAACAAAAACACTGACTTTTATTTAAACCAAAAATTGCTAAAAAAATTTCATATTGTTTTTCAAAAATTTATATTGAAACAAAGATTAAAAAATAGAAATTTATTTTTTTGACTTTTTTACAAATGAAATTTCTAATTGTTTTTCAAAAATTTATATTAAAATGAAGATTCGAAAATAGAAATTTATTTTTTTGACTTTTTTATAAATGAAATTTCTAATTTCTGATTGGTTGTTGAGAATTTTTATGTGGTTTAAAATATATTTATCATTAAAAAAATAGTTTGAAAATAATAAAATAAAAAAGAAACCTAATAATTACACCTAGCCCAAATTTAACAACTAATTTGAGTAGGAACAATTATCATTTATATCAGAAAAATCTTCGGCTTCAAAATCTCACCATGTCAATTTTATTAATATTTGTGAGTCTTGCATTCCAAATCCCCATTTAATTGATTTTTATACCTATCAAAATAGAGTATATTGTAAATTTATAGTAAAAAATATTTGACCTTTAAAATTTTTGAAACCATCTATAAAATTTATTAATTTTTTTGAAAATTATTATATTAAAATTATATTTTTTAATTTTTTAATTTTTTAATTTTTTTTTTTAATTTGATTTTTTTCTGACTAGACTAATTTTATATGGGACTTTAAATTGAATTCTAAAAATTATATTAAAAAATAAAAAATTCTTAAAAAACGGTATGATTGTCAAATGTTAATAATTTTCATCCATTAAAATATATTTGTTGATATCATGTAGAGGAATTGTCTAGAGGGTTAAAAGTGGTTAAAATCTGGCCAATTTTTTTTCAAAAAATCTCGCAGTAGCAGTGTTTGAATCATGTTTTTGATAGTGGAAATAGATTTAACACTATCAAAAACCTTTGGGGCACCCAAAATCTTGAAGTTTGACAACTATAACTTGGATTTACAAAAATTCTTGCCAAATTTTATCAAAATCTTGCGAGAATTTCTATAATTTTCAAAACAAATTTACAACCCTAATTAGGAAATGTCACTAGAAGAAACTCAAAGAAATGTCAATGGTTGTCCTATTTGGGTAATTGAATGTATTGTCATTGTTTTGACAATCTACGTCATTAAGCATTAAGTATCCAAATTATAAAATCTCCTGGGATTCCTTTTCCTTAATAAATTATTACCATGCACACATAGACCACATTAAAGTGTTAATTTCTAAATCTATTTTATTTCCGGAATAATTACGACGTAAGTCGTACTTATTTGAAAACAACATAGCTAAATGCCACCGTGGACTTGTCTGCACGGTCCGATCAAATGTTAGATGATTAAATCATTCTCTGCCATCGGGTTGAAATGGTTACAGAAATCGGTTATAGAAATTGAAATGATAAACGGCATACGGCATAACTGAATCCCTCGTACATTTGTAGAACTTGGACCTAATAACACTGCTCCATTCGAATATTTGAAAAGTGAAAATGAGGACAACATGAGCAATGAGATCTCGGAGTCCGGGTGGACGATGTATTTGGATCAATCTATAAGTTGCTGGAGTGATAAAAACGCAGCGAACCAGTTTGATATTCAGCAACTGCAGCAGAAAAAATTTCAGTATAAAGAGGCTGCTGACAGGTACCCAACTTGTGATTATCAGGCGGAGAGCGTTACAGCTTTCCAAGGGTTTTGGCAGAGGATTTGATTTGAATAGGGTAATAGTTTATGCCCAAGAATTGAGCGGTGGAGGGCTACGGGTACCCGTGCAAACCCGGTCATAACTTCGACGAAGAAGAACAACATCAGGAACATGAGGATTTTTGAAGCAAACACAGATGCATTGAATGCTTTGGGGAATTCAGGGATGCAATCATGAGTATAGGTAATGCCGAATCGATATAATATTGAGTATGAATATGTAGTTATTTTTATGATAATATTAGGTTAACGCAGTTCGTTTTGATAGTTTTTTTTTTAATGACGAAATGGAAAGATGATGCAGGACTGTTGAAACAGCGTAAAAGAACTATCTCACAGGACCGAGACATCAGCGCAGATCTGATCTGAGACATAGTAATTCCAATTCCAGGCAAACTCTTCATTTTCAGTTTCTTCCAACTATAAGAGCTCTTCATCAGGGGACATTTCTATGCATGTGAATTGAAGTTATGTCAACCACATTTGTTAAAGAAAATAATTTAGATTTTGCAGCACCTAAATAATAGAGAATCATCCTTATTTATGTCCAGAGTCGTTCCCATCAATGCATAGGATTAATATCGTCTAAAACATGCACGTTCATACAGGTGTCTCCACTGTCTTCCAGTGGCCTGATGTAAAAATTGTGTTCGTGGACTCATGATATCAAGTGAACGATTGCGGATATACAAAGTAGGAATAAGAATAATTCAATAAGCTTCGGGCCGTGGAAGCAATTTGACATGAAACAGAAAAACAATAATGTTTTTAAAATTATAGTCATCAATATTTTTGGAGTTATAATTCTATTATTGTAATTATTAATATTTCTGAAGTTATAATTTTATTAATGCGGGTTGTATTAGATCAAATATTTTGTCCTTGTTTAAATCTAAATTACATATACTACCCAATACATTAATAGGACTGTAACTCCAGCCTATTATTATAAATATCAATTTCTAATAAATCAATATATTTTTTTAATCGGTTAACAGGTTAATGAATTTAATTGTCTTATGTATCCATTCATATCACCGAAAAAAATTAAAATGATGAAACCCCGGAAACATTTAAGCATTTCGAAGTTAGGAAACATTTTCACATTTGAGTACATCGATATTTCTAAATGCAAGATAAATTTGAAAATACGATATATCTAGGTTAGTTGCAGGCACTGTAAAGCTTATGAAAGTTGTCTTATGTATCCATTCATATTACTGAAAAAAAATGAAACTTTTTCATATTATAAAATCCCTCAAACATGTGAGTATTGAAATGTTTGGGAAACCTTTTCACATTTGAGTACATCGATATTTCTAAATGCAAGATGAATTTGAAAAGAAGATACATCTAAGTTAGTTGCAGGCACTGTAATGCGTATGAAACTTATGCAATCGCTTTAAAGTTATCTAATCCCTTAAATTGTTTTATGTACCCATTCATGTCAGTGAAAATTTTGAAACTTTTTCACATTACAAAACTCTTTAAAATATTGAGCATTTTGAAGCTGGAAATCTTTTGACGTTTGAGTACATTTTGAGCATTTTGAAGCTGGAAATCTTTTGATGTTTGAGTACATCGATCTTTATAAATGTAAGATAATTTTGCAAACAAAATATATCTAATTTTAATTATGCTCCAGAGAGTGTGTTTTAGGTTTTAACGCGGTACATTTTAGATTGAGTGTTATCGAACCAAAAGTAGATTAGGCATAATACAATCCTTGCAAATAGAAATTCTGAGCGATGGCGTTTCTGTAACAGGACACTAATAGTTCATAAGATATGACTATGTTGCAACACTATAATCTAATGTCTCTAGCACCAGGTACATACATAAGCTAAAGTTATAAATTTTGACCAATTGGCCACGAGCACAACATATATTGAGCAATATGATATTCTACAATCTAGGTTTAATTATCATAATTTTTTTAGGTTTAGGTTTATAATATAAAGTTTTAGGATTATAATATAATGGTTTTTTATGTTTATTATATAATACAACATTTTATCTTTTATTTTTAATTTCTAGCATAATGTTGTATTAGTCGATGACATAATTTTCTTTGTTTTAATATTATATTTTAGGTTTTATAATAATAATAATAGGTTTTAAGTTTAAATATTAGGTTTGAGTATTAGGTTTAGGTCTAATAAATATAATATAATTCTTTTTGGATTCGTAGTGACTTTAAAGTAATCATTCTTATTAACAACGAGGTCTTATACAAAAATTTGACATTTGACATTGGATTGGTAGTGAATTTAGAGTTATTATTATTATTATTATGAATGATGTAATTTTAATAACTAAACTTCGAGTTGAGTGATAAAATACTTGTTTCTGAGTGATATTACTTGCTTCAAATTTAGTGATTGTAGTCTTTCTTTCCATTTTTGTTTTCCCTTATTCCTTCCACTTATATCTTTGTCTCTCTTGTTTAATGTTTTTTTGTGTTTTCAATATTTTCCTTTCATTTCTTGGTTATTTAATTTCTAAGTGACAAATGGAGAGAGATAGAGACTTACATGGAGGGGATCAATAAAGGGAAGATTAGAGAGAAATATACACATTTATACATATATCAACATAGAGAGAGTGTGAGGAGGAGTGAGATTTGGAAGAAGACATAGAAAGATAGAGTTATGGGAAGAGAGATATAGAGAGAAGGAGAGGAAGGGGGAGAGAGATGTAGTTTTCATTCTCATTCTTTTAGGGCCACTCTGCTAAGGATTCAATTTATGGTAAGTATGTCAGTTAACAAGTTGTTACAAGGAAAAAGAAAAATATGTGTACATGTGTAGTTTCGAGAAACTAGATGTAGTTTTCATTCTCATTCTTTTAGGGCCATTCCTCTCCCAAGGATTCAATTTATGGAAAGTATGTCATTTAAAAAGTTATTTAACAAGTTGCTACAAGGAAAAAGAAGTTTCACATTTCTAAGAAAATAACTGACAAAATCTTCTTGAGGTGTTATTATTTCTAATACATATTTTATTAATGATGAGTAAAACCCTGTCTTGAATGCAAAACACAATTTTATTCTTAATGCAAGTTCCATATTATGTTATCTACTTATGGCGTTTCCTTTGCAACATCTGGTGCAATTGCTAGTGTATACATCAAATAAATGGAAAGCTCGAGTGTAATATATTCATCAACTAATATAGTTTCATGCAAGCAATTTTAGACAAATGTCCAATATGGTTTAGCTTGTATGCTATATTGTTTTATTGGTCACCTTAGAGAGTAAATAAATGGAACCTCGCTTTCTCGGTGGTTATTTATATCACACAAACTCTTCATCCATTTTGACGGATATAAACTTGTTTTTATTTTTATGAAAAAGCCAAAATTATTGGCTAAAAATTATTGCACATTTTTCAATTTGTTAGATAAAATATCTATTAAATTAGAATATTTAAATTAATATTGGAGACATTTAGAAACAGAATATTGTTAAAAAAGATATGACTCTAGAAAAGTGTCGTATCTTAGGCTCTAATATAGGAAAAAAGTTAGTAGTTTTGTTAGGAGGATATTTATTGTAAATTGACACTTGGTTGTTTTATCAAGTGGTCCATAACTAAAATAAGTTAGGACATGTAGCTTATAAATAGTTCATTTTTCTTAATTTCAAGAGTGTTGGATTCTACGGGTGTAAACTCTTGCAAATTTCTCATGTAATTTCTTTTCCTATTAATAAAATTACGTATCTGAGGACATTTTTGCTATTATGGTGGTATTAGAGCCAATAATGCAGTTGATGGGAGGAGGATATACAACTCTACATTCTTATGGAAAACTCCATTAAATTGCTCATCAATTGAATTGGTATGCAAATTTGTCAAATTTTTTTTTCAGGGAAAAGGAATTTAATTATTATTTGATTTTAGATTTTAAAATCTGAACATCATTTTTTTTTTATCTGAAATCCTATGCTCATCCTACACTACCCAAAACACTGTGTTATTCCCCCCTAAGTATTTTCCCCTGCGTGTTCCACTATTCAATGTTGTCGTGTCAAAACCAAAAGTCCTGTCAATGACTGCAATATCGTTATCAATAGTTTTGGGGATTCGAGCAAATGCAACTTTCAAACCACGCTTCCAGATTTCCTCATAAATAACAACTGCTCCTCTTTGGGTTCCATCCCCTCCAATTATATAATCTGGATTAATGCCACAGTCTTAAATGTTGTCAATAATTCATTCGTGTTTGTAGTAAAAAAAATGAGGCCTACTATGGTTGTTCCTGTCTTGCGGAACGAAGGAGGTTGAACACCTTTCTTCGTAAGCATTTCATTTCTTCGACACAAATCAAAGTTGAAGTTACCTTTAGGAGGAAGTTCAATTGTAGTATTCGCCATGGCTTCGTGAATGGGAACAAAAATCGAGATTTAGAACCTGTAAAATGCAGAATAACCCCCAAAAAATCCCAAAATCAGTGAAATTTCGTCGAAGCTTGACACCTATCAAACCCTAAATTGCAACGAAGGGAAGAGGAGAGCGTGTCACTTGTAGTCTTCCTGTATCAATCTCGAGTTTTTATACTCAATTAAGTCGGCATTTATCACACACATTGCGGGCCCTAGTTCAGTTATCAGTGATGGGTTACAACAATAGCCTGGCAAGTTCTCCATGAACACGCTCTGCCCCTTCTAAAATTTTTCTATATCGAACTTCTGTTGGGCAGTTAGTACTACAAGTGGTAGACTGGCTGCTTCCTCGAACGATAGATTAGTGGGCTTAGGCACCACCAAGTGTTCCACCACTAGGGTGTACTGTGCCAGTGTCCCCAATTTCTTTGGCTTGCCAGTTGTGAAGTCCTAAACGTTGGTGTAGACCTCATCATTGACGCCATCCCAACCTCATTTTTTTATTTTTCAATATCCTGAGGGGACTCAAAACCTTTGGCGCTTGAACTATCACATTATATTCCTCATCCATGGCCCTCTAAGCGTTCAGAAAGGTAGAGGAGGCGAGAATGAAGGTCAAGAGGAAGCGCTCATAAAGTGTTACCCTGTCCTTGGAGCAATTGTAATTTTGATGTGCAAATAGTGTAACTAGAAGCAAAGAGCCAAGGATCATTTTGTAAATGATTGGGGCAGCAACTTCAGTCATTTTTGGGAGATAAGTGTTATTTTTAAAATGTTTGTAATGTAAGTGGGATAATTTTTTTGGGTGATTACTTTATAAAATTCGTAAATTTGTGGAGCAATAAGGAGATGTCAATTGCAATTTTATTTGGAGAGATAAGGAATTTATTATTATTTTTAATATTTTTGGAGAAAGAGGATGTGAGGGGTTATTCGTAAATGTTTGGAGCAGTAAATTTTGTAATTTTTGGAGTAATAAGTAGATGTTATTTGTAATTTTTATTTTGGATAAATAAGGGTCATTATTTGTAACTCAAAGTATTTTTTTTTCTTTGAGGCGGGCTTAGATTTTTTTTTTAAAGGAAATTTGGAAGGGCATTGTCAAGCGATCAAATTTTGAAAAACTTTAATTGTAAACTCTCAAAGAGAAATTAATTAGAGCCAAGTGCAAAGCTCAATCCTTTTTCTCCCTTTTTCAACGACTATACGAGGGGCAAGGCCAAGCCCCGATAGATCGTTTTTGCGTGGTGTGTTTCGTGTGACGAGTTGCTCATTTTTTCCTATGCTTGATTCTTTTGGTGCATTGCTTAAACACTACCATGTTGAAGTTAATTAATCTGTTCTATGATTCTGATAATCTAGAAGGGGTCAAATCTTACAAGACCTGTAAACGTCTAATTGAAACCACTCTCATATATAATGAATTGTGGCATGAAATATGTGATGGCGACATTAAGCCTAATAAACCAACATATGCAGCTTTGCTTGCAAAATGGGAAGTAAAAAATGCCAAGGCACTAGCTCTTATAAAGTCTTCAGTTAACAATGAGATGTATATTCATATTAAAAATGCCTCATATGCATGGACTGTTTTGCATACATTCAAAGATATCTTTGATACAAAACCTCAATAAATAAAGGCTGATCTTCAATTAAAATTGCTCCAACAAAAATTAATTGAAGGTGGTGATGTTCTTGAATATATTTCACGGCTTTAAAACATCAAGCAGGAAATAATAAATTCCGGTTTTCAAGTTGTTGATCAAAGTTTTCTAACTACAATTTTAATTGGTGGTTTTCCATCATCTTACACACATTTTTGGGAAACTTTGCAAGTCACTGGAAAATTAGAGAAGATCAAGTTTGATGAGTTGAGTGATATATTAGCCCAACATGACAAAATTTTTGGGAAGAAGAAACAGATTGGGGAAGATGTATTCTTCACAGAGGCTAGCACAAGTAAATCCTCAACTGATAGTTCTAGAAACCGAGGAAGAGGACACTTCAATCAAAGCCAACAGCACACATTGTACAAGGTCGTGGTCGCAGTCAAAGTAGAGGAAACAATTTCAAGAGAGGCTACAGTTCAGGTAGGAGAAATTTTCAAGGCAGGAGCAATTTTCAAGGCAAAGGAAACAATCAAGGCAGAGGCTATAATCAAGGAAGAGGAAAAATTCTAGGCGGAGGACAAACTCAGAATAGAGGTCAAAGCAGAGGCAAAGATTTCAGTCAAATTGTTTGCAGAAGATGTAACAAAGTTGAACATTATGTTGAGGATTGTAGAGCTTCCATTGATAAAATTCCTAAGTTTCATCAAAACACTGCACAGTTTGGAAATGATCAAGATGATCATGATGGTTCAGAATATGTCTTCACAAACAAATAATCAACAACTTTATAGGTTTCAACCTTTCTTAGAAGTGAATATGAAGATGCATGGTTTTTGGATACAGGAGCATCTCAACACATGACTTTTCAATGTGTCTTCTTTTGGAACTTCCAACAATTCCAAATCAATTCAATCTATCTTACTGATAAAACAAAACATACTCCTTATGGAAAAGGTGTAGTTAAATTTTTTCTACTTGCCATTGGAGAAAAAAGGATTTCAAATGTATGGTATGTAACAAAATTTAAGCAAATTTTTCTATATTTAGTCACGATTCGACAAGCAGGACATCTGATGATTATGGAGGATGGCTTAGTTAAAATCAACTCACTCAAACAGAACATGAAAATAGTGATGATATGTTATGAAGATGGAAAACTGTTAAGGATGAAAGGGACAATTATTCCAATAAATTCTGACTTTGCAGGAGCAACAAGTACAAACATTTGACCTAAAAGATTGTGGCATGTAAGATATGGACTTATAAACTTTGAAAGTCTCTCTCAATTGCAAAAAAAAGGAACGGTTAAGGGAATTATAACCTTCAAAAGGGAAAATGAAAAATGTGAAGCTTTCATTTATGGAAAACAACATCGAGAGAATTTTCCGACAAGTTCATGGAGAGAAAACAAGCGTTTGAAATTAGTTCACACTGATATCTTTGGACCCTTACAAACTTCGCTAGGAGGATGTAGATATTTGTTACTCTTTGTTGATGATTTTAGCATGATGACTTGGGTATATTTTTTGAAGCAAAAGTCAGAAGCATTTGAAAAGTTTAAAACTTTTCGCCAAATTATTGAAAATGAAGTTAAGGAGAAGATTGGCACTCTTAGAACATATAATGGAGGAGAATTCAATTCTAATGAATTCAAAATGTATTGCATGGATAATGGCATAAAACGAAATCTTACCAATGTATACACTTCACAGCAAAATGGAGTAGTAGAAGGAATGAATCATACCTTGTTAGGAATGGAGAGATCTATGTTAACTTTCAAAAATTTAAGTCCTATATATTGGGCCGAGGCAATTCATACAATTGTCTACTTAAGGAACAGATCTCCAACTGCTTCTTTAGAAAAAATCACACCTTATGAAGCATGGTTTGGTTTCAAACTTTGAGTTAAACACCTCAGATTTTTTGGATAAATATGTTATGCCTTAGTTCCGAAAGAAAAACAAACTAAGCTTAACTCACGAATCTTGAAGTGCACAATGATTGGGTATTTTGATTAGAAGAAAGGGTACCGAATTTTGTCCAATGGGAAATTTTTTGTGAGCAGGGATGTGTTTTTTGATGAAAATGAGAGTAAGAGTGCTGAAGAAATTGAAAGTCTTCTTCAAAAGTTAGAAACAAAAGGTGATAAAAGAGAAGGAAATATACGAAGTCAACCAAATTCACAAAATTGGGATGAACTTGAGTTTCCTTCATCTGAAAATTCTTCATCCAGTCCATCTTCTTCACCAGCACCGTTTGGGTCTTCTAGCAATTCATCCAAATATCCTAGCAGTAATAATTCTTTTGACAGTGACTCTCTGCCCCCAGAATCTACAGTTGATCAACGAACATATTTTTACATCAACCCTCTTTAAAATGATGGTGATTTTTCACAATCTCAAACCAGTGAACATCAATTTCCGAAATGGGCAGTTCAACTTTTGAAAGATGATGTAAGGCCTAATGAGCAGAATAAAACATGAACAAGGGGATCACATAGAAGTGAACGAAATTTTGCCTTGATAGAAAATTATTTTACTGAACCCTCTACCTATAGAGAGGTAGTAAAACATAAAGAATGGCAACAAGCTATGATTGATGAACATCAGGCAGTTCTCGACAGCAACACTTGAAAACTTGTTGATTCTCCTCAAAATGTTAAATCCATCGAATGTAAATGGGTTTACCGAATTAAGTACAAGAAAAATGGAGATATCGACAAGTACAAAGCAAGACTTGTTGCTAAGGGTTTTGCGCAGTAGGAAGGGATTGATTATGAGGAAAATTTTGCTCCTACAACTAAATGGAACACCATCCTATTAACACTTGCATTGACAGCCCAGCAAAGATGGAAAGTTCATCAGATGGATGTAAAAAGTGCTTCCTCAATGGATATTTACAGGAAGAAGTGTATATGACACAACCACTAGGTTTTGAAATTGAAGGATAGGAACATAAATTCTGCAAACTGATAAAGGATTTATATGGACTAAAACAATCTCCCCGAGCTCAGTATGCCAAAATGGACGAATACCTTCGGAAAGTTGGCTTTCAACGTAGTGAATTTGATGATACCTTGTATGTACGCCAAAAAGGTAAAAATATAGTGATTTTGGTTATGTATGTAGATGATTTGATTATCACTAGCAACAATGATGATCACATTGCACAGATGCAAAAGGAGTTACATGCAGGTTTTAAGATGACAGATTTGGGACTGCTTCACTACTATCTTGTAGTTGAAGTATTCCAACGTCCACATCATATCTTCATTTCTCAGAGTGAGTATACAGAAGAAGTTCTTCACCTATTTGGAATGCAGGATTGCAAGCATGTTCTTACCCCCATGGAACAAAACTTGAAAATTTCAAAATTTGAACGAGGGGAAATGGTGGATAGAACTACTTATTGACAACTGATTGGTAGCCTGATTTATCTAAGAACTACTGGACCAGATCTTTCTTATGTCGTTAGTATTCTTTCCCACTTTATGTAGGAACCACAAGATAGCCACTGGAATGTAGCCAAAAGAGTTCTTCGTTATATCTAAGGAACAAAATATTTTGGTCTTCTTTACAAAAAGACTAAAAAAATTGTACTTGGTGGATTTTTAGATGCCGACTTTGCTGGCAGTATTGATGATAAGGCATCAACCTCAGGTTATTTAATAAACATGGGGTCAAATGCAATGTCTTGGAGTTGCAAGAAACAAGCTACAATGGCCACTTCTTCAGCAAAAGCAGAGTACATATCAGCATGGGAAGCAACATGTGAGATTGTTTGGTTGCGTAGAGTTTTACAGGACATGGGAATTCCTCCAGCATAAGCTACATCGTTATTCATCGACAACCAGTCAACAATAAAGCTTTCTAAGAACCCAATTTTTCATTCAAAGACAAAGCATGTGGACACCAAGTATCATCATATTAGATTACCAATTGCAAAGGATGTCATCAAGATGATTTATTGTCCTTTAGAAGATCAAATCTTCGATATCTTCACCAAACCTCTTGGCAGGATAAAATTTACTAAGTTCAGGGATGAACTTGGTATAGGTTGTAATGTATCTTTGGATCATAGGGGGAATGTTAGATGATCCAAATATCATAGTTTAAAGCTAGGATAAAATATTTATTAAATTAAAATATTTAAATTAATATTGGAGACACTTAGAAATATAATATTGTTAAAAAATATATGACTCTAGAAAAGGGTTGTATCTTAGGCTCTAATATAGGAAAAAAATTAGTAGTTTTGTTAGGAGGATATTTATTGTAAATGGACACTTGTTGTTTTATCAAGTGGTCCATAACTAAAATAAGTTAGGACATGTAGCTTATAAATAGGTCGTTTTTCCTAATTACAAGAGTGTTGGAGTATATGGGTGTAAAATATCGCAAATTTCTCATGTAATTTCTTTTCCTATTAATAAAATTATGCGTCTCAGGACACTTTTGCCATTACCTTTTGCCTCATACATTTATATTAAAATAATTGTGTAACTGAAATTACCTATATTTTAATAAACTAGTTAATCATGTTTATAGGAAAAACTCTTTTACCTTTAATTATTTAAATTTAACTAACTCAAATATTTTATTTTAATAAATTTTATTAAAAAATATATTTAAAAATACAAATTGTTTACTAAATATTATATTATAGTAATAAATACACTGTTTAAAACTATGGCTACACAACTTTATAATGCAAATTTATTAATAAATTTATACACAAAAGTGAAAATGGATTTTTATGTTATAAAATATTTATAAATATTTACAAATTTACAATTAATAATTTTAAATATTTTTAAAACAAAATGTGATCAATATTTTACTTTAAAAAAATACATAATTAAAAATAAAAAACTTCCAAATATTTGTGAATATATAAGTGATAAAGATATTGTTTTCAATGAAATTGTTAAAAACATATTATTTTGTATTATAATTTACAAACTTTAACATTATAACTTTGGTGGCAAAGAATGACATTTTTTCGCTGAAAATGGAGTTATTTAAAACCTTTAACACATTTTGCAATTCAATATTTCCTTTAATTAAAAAAAATAAATTGACTTTTCAAGCATACCATGTCACATACATCTTACAATCTTTCTATATTCCAAATGTCACCAAACATGTGAGTAGATAGGTTATAAATATATTTTCCAAACATGTGAGTATATAAGTTATAAAGATATTTGGTAAAACACATAATTTAATATTATAATTTACAAACTTCAACATTGCAATTTTGGTGGCCAAAAATGATATCTTTCACTAAAGGTAGGAGTTATTTAGGAAACTTTAAAAATGTTGCATCACAAAGTTTCTTTTTGTTTAAAAAATTAAATTATGATGTCACATATCTATTACAATATTTTTATATTTCCTCAATTTTCTAAATTGATAAGTTAAAAAAAAAACAGAAACTTCCATATGTCATCAAACATTTGAGTATATAACTCAAAGATATGTGTTCTCAATGAAAATGTTAAAAGACATAAATTAATATCATAATTTAGAAACTTCAACATTACAACTTTGGTGATAAAAAATGCATCTTTAGCTAAAGGTAGGAGTTATTTAGAAACATTTCATAAATGTTGCCACACAACATTTATTTTAATTAAAAAAAATTAAATTGGCTTCCAAATATACCATGTTACATATAACTTATGATCTTTCTATATTTCCTCAATTCTTTAAATTGATAAGTGATGCACACCAAGGCTTTCCTTTAGATGAGGTTAACTAAAAAAACAAAACAAATAAATACTCAACAACAAACTAGATCACATACTCTTTTTGGTTGATATGATTTCAAAAACCTCGATGCTACTTCTACATCAAAATGCTTTGATTAATTTGTGAGCATATTGCATATAGAGTTGATCATCAACAACTATTATAACATTATTTGGTCATAATTGACCATTAATAATTGAATTGACTAAGATATATCTAGTCTAGTATGCTTGCTCCAAATTTAAAGAGAGTTTCACTTGGTACACGTGCTTTCCCTTAATGAAGCACATGTTTCATACATACTTTCCCTTCATTTAAGATGTGTATGCATTCCAAAAATTGCAAAAAATAAAATGTGCATTAATTGTGCACTCCAATATAGGAATTATGGTGTTCTTATCATTGTAAAGCCCTACTTTCCATTTCCAATGACCTTCGCTAACTTCTGAGAATATAAATAAGGTTCATATGTTGGATAAGGGGACCATTAACCATTCTAATACCTTTATATAGAGCATTGATTGAGATCCAAATTTTGTAATATTATAATTACTTTTTGTATAAGAGGCACATACTAATTAGAAAATATGCCTATTACACTTCTTTCTAATGAATTGGTTATTGAAAATTCAATATTTTTTTAAGATTTAGGGGAGAGATGTCAGTAGATGAATAGGTGGATGAACATGGCACGTCACGCCACTTGGACATCAATTTGGGTTGTATGACATCTATCCTCTGCATGCAAACACCTATCTTACATACGGGGCTACTGGTTTAGCTAGTTTACAAACCTTTGTCTTGTCGTTTTCCGCGGTTTAGTGGAGTCTTCTTGAACAAGTGATGTTATTCTGTTTAGGCCTAGAAGTTGTCCATTTTCGCTCCTGGTTGTTGCGTTGTGTTGCTCCGATGCTGCTCACATCCAGTTCCTCCCTTCGCGCATAGTTTCGTGGGTTATGTGGCGTTTGTGATGTTGGTTCGAGCGGTTGTGACGTTGTTTATGTGAGGTGAATTTTGGTTTATTGTGCGGTTTGTAGTTCCCTGTATGTTGTTTCTATGTGTGTATTTGTCTGCGTTCGTCCCTATGGTGGATATACCTCAGATCGGTGGCGGATATGGTGGGTTTGTGCTTAGAATTGTTTTTTCAGGTAAATGCCAAGTTTTTTTCATTTTATTGACAATGTGTGCTGCTTCTGTGCATGAATCTCCACCATTGTTTACTCTCATGGATGTTTTCATTATTTGCAGGTCAATGTGCTCAATGTAGTTGGTTTTCCTATGGAGCGTTATGGTTTTCCGAGGGTATGGGTTCTTGTGGCACACTGGCAAGGAGGAAGTTGAGGAGAGTTGGAAGGAGGAAGTCGAGGAGAGCTAGAAGGTAGGACTCTATCCTACCAGTCTTTTGCATGTGTTTTTTAACACATTTACCTTGAAGGATTAATGTTTATTTTTTGAGCATGTTTCCTATGTTTTTAAACACTTGGTTTTTGTGTAAATTGATTGGTTTTGTCTTTCGGCTGATGGGTTTTAGGCGGTTTTTGAGTTTTAGCTTATGGGTCTAATTATGTAGAGTTGTGCACATGTATGTAATGGGCCATAATGATTTTTTTAATCACATTTAACTTAGAAGGATTATTTTTTCTCTGTTGAGCTTGTTTCCTGTGTTTATAAACACTTTCAACTGAAGAGTTTTGTGTAAATTGAATGGTTTTTCTTTCGGATGATGGGTTTTAGGAGGTTTTTGGGTTTTAGCTCATGGATCAAACTATGTAGAGTTAAATTATGTATATTTGTGCACATGTGTGTAATGGGCCAGGATTTTTTTTTTTTTAACACATTTAGCTTAGAAGGATTATCATTTCTCTGTTGAGCTTATTTCCTGTGTTTTTAAACACTTTCTGTTGAAGGGTTTTGTGTAAATTGAATGGTTTTCTCTTTCAGTCGATGGATTTTAGGTGGTTTTTGGGTTTTATCTTATGGAATGGAGGGAATTCATCCTCCTTTCCTCATCATAGGCTTATTTAGTTGCAATGTAAGATGTTGAAACAAGCTTTGGTTGATAAAACTCCTAAGGATCTTGATTTTAGATTGGCCAAGAATGTCCCCGTGAATTCTCTCTCTTTGGAATATTTTTTGGCGCTTATTGATTGTTCATACCTTGTCTCTCATGTTTCCCAGCTCTAGTAGATGACTCTGAAGCTACTTTTATGGTAGTACCTTGCTATTTACAGATCTGGACAACAGTGGTTTAAGGGTGTTCAAATTATGTAGAGTTTTGCACATGTATGTAATGGGCCATAATTCTTTGTAGATGCAGTGAAAATGGTTTTTTTCAATTTCTTATGTCAGCATGGGGATTGAATTTAATTAATTTGATAACTAAGTTGTGTCTTTTGCTATGAAATTTTGAGGTGGGGAGGACTGAACATCCAAAAGCATCAAAAATTTGATTGCGTTGTGTAACTAAATTATGTCTTTTGTTGTGGACTTTTGAGGTGGGGAGGACTGAACATCTGAATGCATCAACAATTTGGATGATAATTCACCATTAAATCTTATGTTGTCACTGCAGTCGAAATTTAGTTTTTTTTGTCTTGCAGTCGAAATTTAGTTTTTAGTTAGAAGTCAATAGGAAAATAGATAGAATGGTTTTGACACCATCAATACTGTGAATTTCCAAGGGTCTACTTGGAATTTAGCAAACTTAAATTTATCTTAGAAATTTGAATGTTGCATTCATCTCAAAAATGGAATTGATCTCCTTCAGGTTCTCTATTATGTCAGCTTGGGGATTGAAGTTAATTAATTTTGTAACTAAGTTGTGTCTTTTGTTGTGGACTTTTGAGGTGGGGAGGACTGAACATCCAAAAGAACCAACAATTTGATTGTGATGTGTAACTAAGTCGTGTATTTTGATGTGGAATTTTGAGGTGGGGATGACGGAACATCCAAAGGCCTCAACAATTTGGCTGATAATTCACCATTAAAAATTTTGTTGTCCTGTAGTCGAAATTTAGTTTTTAGTTAGAAGTAAATAGGAAAATAGATAGAATGGTTTTGACACCATCAGTACTGTGAAGTTCCAAGGGTCTAATTGGAATTTAACAAACTTAAATTTATCTTAGAGATTTGAATGTTGCAGTCATCTCAGAAAGGGAAATGATTTCCTTTAGGTTCTCTATCCGCATTAACTTATACAAGGAGATTGGAATTCCAAAAACTTCCCGTCATACACTTTTAGGTACACACATTTAAAAATTTAACTTCAGTAGTCTCATACTTCTGCAGAGTTAAATAATTAAAAATATGGTTGTAAAGAGTATTTCAATGTCTTAGATTAACTTTGGGATTGAAGTTGTTGGGATGGGGACCATTTAGATAAACTACCCAATCACTGTTTTCATTTGTTGTTTAGGAACTTATTTCACAATCCCTATTGCAGAACCACATGGGATTTATAAAGTGATGACATGGCTAAGAATACTCAGAGGTCTCCTTAATTAGAGGCCCTATAAATTGAATTTAAAGCCATATTTATGATGTGTCAATGGAATGTGTTGTATATTTTTTTTTTCATTGCGACCTTTTTGTTCATTGATCATACCAAGTCTATCAGATGGCTACTTTAAATCCTTATTTTCCAACAGTATGTGATTATTTTATTCTCTCAAATTTTTATGTAGAGTTGTGCAATGGGCCATAATGATTTGTAGATGTAGTGAAACTAGTTTTTTTCAATGTCTTATATCATCATGGGGTTTGAATTTGTTGGAATGGGGGCCATGCACATAGAATAAGATTTTTTTTGTTCATTTGTCGATTGTGAACCTTTTTCACAATTTCAATGTCTTAGATTAGAGAAGGCAAGTAATAATCTAAGTTTGTTTTGTTTTAATGGTGTCATTGATGATTGGGATTATGCCTTTGCAAGTGAGCAAGTTAGAAATGGGTTACACTGTCAATTTTTTAACTCCCAAGGAATACAAGATATATTTTTGTAGCAATTAGAAACTGCTTGATACATACTAATTAAAATTTATGATATACTCGCTATGAAAAGTGTTGTGTTATTTTAAATAAGAAATTATAACTTTAGTATATTAACAAAGTGGTGGTCATCACATTCATACTGGGATCATGTTTTGCAAGTAAGGACAAGAAAATTTTGTGTTTAAGAAGATTTTTAACTCCCAAGGAATGTAAGATATATTTTTGTAGCAATTAGAAACTATTTGAAACATACTAATTAAAAATTATGATATAATACCTATGGCAAGTGTCGTGTTATTTTAAATAAGAAATTATAACTTCAGAATATTAACAAAGTGGTGATCCTCACATTTATATTGGGATCATTTCTTCGAAGTAAGGACAAAATTATTTTGTGTTTCAGAAAATTTGTTAACTCCCAAGGAATACAAGATATATTTTTGTAGCAATTAGAAACTATTTGATACATACTAATTTCATGAGGCAACCCAAAATGATGCTTCCCAACATCCATGGATGTTATCTTTAGAAAAAATATTGCATCCTTATCAAAATCACATTGTGTTTTGGTTACAAAAATTAAGCCATGCCACCCCTATGCTTGATGGCTTCCATTTCTTTCATTGCCCAAAAACGTTGAGTTGGCTTTCTGACCCAAGTATGGTGGACTTCCCAAGATTGGCTGATTAGGATGTGCCTGAATTTTTCCATATGATTGACTCCAATTTTGTCCTTGTATCCATGGTGGGACTGAGTATCCCAAGTTTCCACTTGTGTTACTAACCCCAGCACTGAGTGCATGTGTCATATAAACACAGTTAGGATTCAAACCTGCACTGGTAGGGGTATAAGAGGTGGGCCTAACCCCCGCCTGATAGCAGGGGACTTGGATGTTAAGCAGGTCTTGGTATGATGGTGTCTGCTCTGCAATGTGGTCCAACATGTTAGACATCAACCTATTTTCCTCAAACTGTCTTGTACCATGGTCTTCCCTGCTTGATCAGAATATGGATCAGGGGAAAAAAATTAACTAAAAAATGAAAGTGCTCAGAATTGCACCAAACTAGATTCAAAGCGATTGGATAGTCACAAGGAATCCAACGCAACTCGTTTCATCAAAATCTAAGTTCGTATGAGTGAGTTATGGTCTGCTATTTGTTTTCCCAAACAGGTAAAAATTGTGTAGAATAGTGATAGATTGATGACTGGGTAGTCCAGTAAGCACCTTAGGAATCTTTAGGGAATATTCTCTATTTTTTTTTAGATGACTCCACCACAGTAATTGTGGATCCAGTTGAAGAAGGCCTAAATGGAGAAGGCCCAAATGAACTTCCAACATGTTCCTAAGATTTAGGTGGAGGAACACTACCAGAGGCGGCCATGGGCCTCTAACTTCCTTTAGGAAGAAAATCAATGGGCTAAACTATATATGATTTTAGCATTAACAACCACAATTAATCGGCCAAATCCCCTGTTGGTGCTTGAATTTCAGAGCTTCAGTCCAATTTGATTAAATCGCAATTACATAACACAAGAGGAATATAAATCTGGAAGAAGATATGGAAACGAAGGAAGTTTATGGGGTGATTCTCCCATCCACAGGCTCGTCGACATGTTCCAACTCTCCCCAAGATCAGAAGGCATCAAGCACGATTTCTTCCAAAAATTCTAGAGATTTTTGAACAAGAGCGATGGACAGTTGAGATTGTATTTCATTCAGTCATGAAAAGTTTCATCGCATATCGCACTCGGCCATAAAGATTTCAACACATATCGCATTCAGTGAAAGGAGCCTTGGGAATGCAACGAGGAGTCATGTGTTGTCTTGTTCTGCGATTTGCAATGAGTCGAGATTGCGATGAGCCGATATTTGTGATGTCATATTTGAGAAGGAGTATTGCGAAGAGAATCTGCAATCTGCGATAAGTACTGTGATGCAACCTGTGGAGTTTTAAATGCATTTAAACTGAGTTTTTATATGTAATATGTGGTTATGTTATGTTAACGGATAAGTGTGGGTTAGCACTAAATGCGCTTAACCCCACTTCAAACACCACTTATCTTAACATTAATCGCATGCTTATCTTGGCGGTGCCTTTGGCAGACCTGCCAAATGTAGAGAAACTCCAGTTTTAGTGGAGTTAACTGGCGGACTTCTAGATTTAGTGGAGGAAAACTAGGGAAAATTGGTTTTTCCATAACTGAGGAAATATTCGACCAAATTGGGTGCAAGGATAGTCATTCTTATAATTTTGGCATGCTGGGAATCCATTGGAGCAGGTTTCAGAGGCAGAGGAGCTCTTCTTGACAACATTTTTCCCACTTGAAGATAAAATATACTCAGGGCCACTAGGAGAGGAGGCCATGCTTAGAGGACCTGTAGAACAATTGAAGAACCAAAATAGGCTTAGGGGTTTATGGATGCTCTAAATCCATTGGTAACTTGTGTTTTCTATTTAGAGCACATATTCAAGTTCAAATTGCAGGTTGAACTAGGAGGGTGTATGGATCATTCAGATATTGAGCCAGTCCTTGGAGGATTTTGAGATGTAGATGATCTTGCAGGGATCTTCCAGCCTCCATGTGTTTGTAGCAGTGCGATAGCATTTTTCTCATCTTTTCTCTTTATGTGTTGTAGAGAAAAATATTGTTGATGTACTTACAGTTATTGAAGTACAAATTTGATGCTCTTTCATATTTGAGTAAGGGATCTTGGTCAGATGGCCATGTGTTGCTAACAGTAGGTGTATGGTAAAGAGATTTTGCAGGAGTTGTTTCCTCTTTAGGAGAAACTTACCATTTCATATCAACACATTGATGCACTCATCATTTTCAAATTGGAGCATAATAACAATGAATCATGCCTTAGAGTTGATTCAAGGAGATGTAGCCCAGGCGGGGTGAAATCCTTCATCAAATGGCTTGTGTTTTGTTGTATGATGTATTTTCCTTTCATGTGAATAATGGTTTCATGTCTATAACCTACTCATGGAATTACATATTGAAATACACCAAAAACAAATCCTTATGATAGTTTGAAAGCTCAGTGAAATTCCTATACACATAAGAAACACATTTTTAATACTGATGAGGGAGCTTTCATAACATTAAAAAGTTTTCCCATATTCAGATCAAGTTGGTATAGGAGAATCAAGTTCATTGTTGCTCGTGTTTCTCTGTGCAAAGAGGGTTGTCTATTTGAAAGGTGAAAATTCTTACCAGGTTGAAGCTCCGGAGAGGAGAAGGAAAGCTTGTTGGTATAACTTCCCAAATAGGAACAAGGAGAAGGAGGCTAGAATTTCCATAGGCTACACCTCAAATTTCAACTTCAGAAAGTATTGAGGCTTCAAAGAGCATATCTCAAGGAGAAGAGCCTAAAAGTCTCGCAAGGGAAGAAGGTAAAAATAATGGTGTTTCACCACCATCTTCACCACAAACTTCTTTGTTTTCTACAAATTTGATGCAATTTTCTGATGTATAAAGTCCTTACAAGATGGAAGATGGACATAGTTGTGCTTTTTGTCCACGTGATGTGAAAGAGGGTCAATCGGCACTTTATGTTGAGGAGCTGAAAGAAGAAGACAAAAGAGTCCAAGGGAACACTTTGAGAATCTGGAAGGAATATGAAACAAATGGGGAGCATGCATATGCTTCTTATTTATATGCACATATTGATGAAAATTATTTTGCGGCCTTTGAAAGACACAACAAAGGTATTGGGTCCAAGATCTTGGAAAAGATGGGATACCAAGAAGGCTTAGGACTTGGTGTAAATCAACAAGGTGTCAAGAACCCAATAGAGGCGAAAGAAAGGCCTAAGCATGAAGGCTTAGGGTATGTTGCACAAGAAGAATGGTATTATGATGACAACGATTAGGTATCATGTACCTACTGTCACAAAAGAGGACATGAAGAAGCAAGGTGTTGGACTTTGCATCCAAAGATTTTACCTGTTTGGTTCTCTAAATAGATGTCATTGAAATGGTTTGTTCCTTTACATTTTATGTTGCATGTTTACACCAAGAAGGTGTTTGAAAGTGGAGTATGTTGAGACTCAATTTATTGTAGCAAAATTTGTTTATTTCCGCTCTTTGAGTACATGTACATGAATGAGGTTCTTGTAATATGATTATACTTATGTGAGAGAGTTGAGGAATCATATACATGCATGAGAGATGTGTGTATGAACATTGGAATTTTGATGATTTCATTGTGTTTGAACATGCATGAGTAATTGACATGTGTTGGTCGATTGCTTTGTTTAACATGTATGTTGTCAACTTGAGAGTGTTGATCATTTGTACATGCATGAGTGTCAACTTGGTTGATTGTGTATTGCATGCATGTCATATCAACTTGGAAAAGTTGATTTTATCTCCAATTTTGAAAGGGATATGTTGATGAATTTTTCATGAAATGTGAAATTATTTTTGTTTGGGAAAATAATTGTCAAATCATTATGAATGCTTATGCTTGACTTGTGAGTCAACTGTTTGAAGAGGCATGTTTTGTCGACTTGTGTTTGGTTGATGATGTTTTACACTAATATGTGAGAGTACATGGCGATGTTCACATGATGTGAAATTTGTTGCTTTTTGAGGCGCAAGAGGATATGAAGTTATGTTTCTTTCATGATGTGTTTTTCATATTGATGGTTGTGTTTGAGACAAGATGTCAAGAAATTTCAGCCAGAAAAATTTTGCATCCATTGTAGATCGTTTATGTGTTCACGCCAAGAAGATAAGAAGATGGCGAATGCATTCTTCTAGATGTGGAATTTGGAACCATGGAGGTAAAATAATTGTCATTGCTTTTCTTATTTTTACTAATGTTTGAATTCACTGTTGTATTTCACTCATATGGGCTTATTGGAAAAGTGGTTTCCAAAAGAGAAGCTTGCACCAAGTGCACGTTTGTGCAAAAGGAGGAACATGATTCTTAGTGGGAAGGAAAGTCAACTTTTCAAGCACAGAGGGATCTCTTTGGTACAACGAAGTGTTACATCAACAAGCAAGTGTTAGATTGGGTCAACAACAAAAGAAGAATAGTGGTTGAAGATCCAAGACATTTGCAAGGCAAGGAAAGGCATGTTAGTGACGAAGTGGTTGTCATAGTGATTTCTCCATGTAGAATCAAGATGATAGAACTTGGGAAATAGAAGAGTGTTAAACACTCATGAGATAACCAGATTTTGGGATCCAAAAGCATGTCAATGGGAAGGAGTGATCAGAGTTTGGATCAGGGGCAAAAAATTAGCTCAAAAAAGAAAGTGCTCAGAATTATATCAAACTAGATTCAAAGCGACCGACCCATCACAAGGAATCCAACGCAACTCGTTTCATCAAAATCCGAGTTCGTATGAGTGAGTTATGGTCTGATGTTCATTTTTCCAAACACGTAAAAATTGTGCAAAACAGTGACAGACTGATGACAGGGAAATCCAGTCAACACCTCAGGAATCTTCAAAGAATATTCTCCAATTTTTGCTACTCTAGATGACTCCACCACAGTACTTGTGGATCCAGTTGAAGAAGGCCTAAATGGAGAAGGCCCATATGAACTTCCAACATGTTCCTAAGATTTAGGTGGAGGAACACTACTAGAGGCGGCCATGGGCCTCTAAATGCCTTTAGGAAGAAACTCGATGATTTTAGCATTACCAACCACAATTAATCGTCCAGATCCCCTGTCGGTGCTTGAATTTTAGAGCTTCAGTCCAATTTGATTAAATTTCAATTACATAACACAAGAGGAATATAAATCTGGAAGAAGATATGGAAACGAAGGAAGTGTATGGGGTGATTCACCCATCCATAGGCTCGTCGGCATGCTCCAACTCTCCCCAAGATCAGAAGGCATCAAGCACGATTTCTTCCAAAAATTCAAGATATTTCTGAACAAGAGCGATGGACGATTGAGATTGTATCACATTCAGTCATGAAAAGTTTCATCGCATATCGCACTCAGCCATAAATATTTCATCGCATATCGAATTCGGTGAAAGGAGCCTTGGGAATGTGATGATGAGTCATGTGTTGACTTGTTCTGCTATTTGCAATGAGTGATATTTACAATGAGACGAGATTTCGATGAGTCAAGATTTGTGATGTCATATTTGCGAAGGAGTATTGTGAAGAGAATCTGTGATCTGCGATAAGTACTGTGATGTGATATGCGGAGTTTTAAATGCATTTAAACCGAGTTTTATATGTAATATGTGGTTATGTTATGTTAACGGATAAGTGCGGGTTAGCGCTAAATGCGCTTAACCCCACTTAAAAAACCACTCATATTAACATTAATCACATAATTATCTTGGTGACGCCTTTGGCGGACCCGCTAAATGCGGAGAAACTCCAGTTTTAGTGGAGTTAACTAGTGGACTTCCAGATTTAGTGGACGAAAACTAGGGAAAACTGGTTTTTCCATAACTGAGGCAATATTCGACCAAATTAGGTGCAAGGATAGTGATTATTAGCATTTTGGCATGTTGGGAATCCATTGGAGTAGGTTTCAGAGGCAGAGGAGCTCTTCTTGATGGCTTTTTTCCCACTTGAAGAAAAAATATGCCCAGGGCCACCAGGAGAGGAGGTTATGCCTAGAGGACCTGTAGACCAATTAAAGAATCAACAGAGGCTACGCAGGGGTTTATGGATTATCAAAATCCATTGGTAACCTCTGTTTTATGTTTAGAGCACATATTCAAGTTCAAATTGCAGGTTGAACCAAGAGGGTGTATTGATCATTCATATATTGAGAAATTTCTTGGAGGACTTTGAGATGCAGATGATCTTGTAAGGATCTTCCAGCCTTCATATGTTTGCAGCAACAGCCTTTGCAGCAGTGTTGTAGCATTTTTCTCATCTTTTCTCTTTATATGTTTTAGAGAAAATACTGTTGATGTACTTAAAGTTATTGAAGTACAAATTTGATGCTCTTTCATATTTGAGTGAGGGATCTTGGTAAGATGCCCATGTGTCACTGACAGTAGGTGTATGGTAAAGATACTTTGCAGGAGTTTTTTCTTTTTTAGGAGAAACTTACCATTTCAAATCAGAACATTGATGTACTCATCATTTTGAAACTGGAGCATAATAATAATGAATCATGCCTTAGAGCTGATTCAAGGAGATGTAGCCCATGTGGGGTGAACTCCTTCATCAAATGGCTTGTGTTTTGTTGTATGATGTATTTTCCTTTCATATGCTTAATGGTTTCATATCTAAAACCTACTAATGGAATTACATATTGAAAGACACCAAAAAGAAATCCCTGTGATAATCTGAAAGCTCAGTGAAATTCATATGCACAAAAAAAACACATTTTTAATACTAATGAGGGAGATTGCATAGAATTAACAAGTTTTCCCATATTCCGATCACTGCTTGTCACCCCTCATACTTTTTCCAACTCTCGTTGAACCTTTTTTTTCTCTCTCTCTTGCCTTGAAAATTTCTTTTGATGTTTTGTATCTTCCCTTGCTTTTTTTCTTTCCAACCTTTACTTTTCTTGAGCTTACGTTGTTGCAATCCTTGCAACTCTCTTTTTATTGGCTAACTCCTTCTTTCTCTTTTTAGCTTCCTAAATTTCATTATTTTTACGTTCAAACTTGAAAATTAATTTCATATAATCTTCAGATGTGAGAAATTTTAAACTCCTCCCCAAATGAAGATAATCTAAGGTTGAGTTCCTTGATTAGGCTTTCACTCTCTCTACTGGTAGCTTTAGGAATGCACCAAGTAATCTTTGCTTTTTTGTTGTCCCATGCTCCTCGCGACTTGAAACTTGGATTTCAACGTCTGGGAAAATTGATTGCCCCCCATTATTGTCTTCTTCAGGAACTTCATGCTAAATAGGCTCCTCTTCTAGTGATCCATTATCCTCAAAATAATGAACAAGTTTGTTGTTCAACTCTGATGGTTGTGAAGGCATCTCCATGATTTCTCATTGGTGGTAGACACATTATTTCCAATGATATTCATCACGAACTCTACCAACCATGATGGTGTGCTTAATTGGGTTGGCATGCTCAATTTATCATTGTTTAATTCAATTTCATTTTCATTCCCTTGATCAACTGCATCACATGGAATATCACATACATAATTGGCAGGTGGTTCAGTGAGTGTGATAGCCTTATTGATATTTTTAGTTGGTTCAGGACTAAATTGTGTCTCACTGAAATGTTCATCATCATCACCATAGAACAACCATTTAGAAATGGAAATTATACCTTCAGCAAAAACTACATATTCTTGGGCACTGACATGGTCTTGTAAGTTCTCTACTTCTTCACCTTCCACTTCAAATGCTTGGCTACAACCAGTATCATGCATAAGAGCATCAACATTAAGTGGCCAGATATCAGTCCTCTTAAATCCATCCTTGATATTAGAAGGTGTGAGAGCCCTTTTAAATTCTTTACTTGCAAGCTCAACTAGCTCAAACCTCTTTACTTCCAGCCCTAGATTATTTGTCATCCACGAAGCTCACTCGACCCTGAAATAGTTCTTGAAAGGACCAAACATGTTGACATCAAGGGGCTGCAATCTATGAGTGGTATGAGCTGGCATTGTTAACAAGTCAATGCCAAAATTATTTTCCTCCTCGATTGTCTGCACAACCATGTGGCTTCCATGGCCATCTAAAATCAGTAAGTGTTTGCTTTCAGGTGAGACACCACCTGGTATAGAAGCAACAAAGTGGAAAAGCCAATTCAGGAATAGGTCCTTTTTCATCCATGCATGCACCTCATTCACAATTCTGTTTATAATTTTTTAGTTGATTTTTACCTTTAAATAGATAAAATCCTAGTATTGATGAACCAATTGCATTGGCACAACAAAGAATTGTGATCCATTCCCTGCTCTTAGGAAATATCTTAAGCACATTTCTACTCCCTCTCTTGGCAATTACCCACATACCACAATTTCTTCCTGCCTGTAAGCTTGTTTCATCACAATTCCATATATGGTCTGGGCATATGAGTGTTGCTCATATGCAACAGAAAGAGTGTTATATAACTTGGAAACAATTGCAGGGCGTATATTTAAAGCCCTGTCTCTGTCAAGGCCCTCAGCTGTACGTAACACAATGTATGGATGCCTCTTTTTAAACCCACTCCACAATGATTTACTAGGAAAACAATCTTTGAAGGGGTTTGGCCTCCCTTGACAGATTTGAGCTACTGTGGATTTAAGTTGTATAAGCTCTAACCCATGTCCCAATTGGGTGAGCATGTCATCAATTGCAACGAGCATTTCTTTCTTTGTCCAGCCTCTGATGGAACTGATTTTCTTTGCTAAACTTGCACCTTGCAGTGTGGTTGAAGGTGGCTCTATGGCTGATGGTGGGCTGGGATGATCTGCTACCACAAATTCCTTTTCAACGACGTTGCTGGGAGCATTGGGAGCATTGACATCACCACCCCCCCCAAACCTCATCTAATGAACTGATTTTCACCTGGGCCCCCCTTGTCCCTCGCCTCATGTTCCTTATCCGATATGAAATAGAAACCCTTAGCATGGCTCCAACAACCTGCATATTTACCTGAATTTTTTATTTAAAATTGTATTCAAGTACAACATGAGTAACAAATTTGATAATTATTACAACACAATTGTACTGAGTAAACTGTATTTATGTATGAATTCTAATATCATCATGAGAAAGATAAGTAATACCTATTGACTGTTAATAACATGAAATCTTCTGTTGTTTGTTGTGAACTCTTGCATTTGTGCAGGCAACTTAGTATTTTACTCAAAGAGTTCAGGTTGCATCTGAGTGTATATTGTGTTATCAGCAAGGATTTTATCTTAATGCTAAAACCAAACCTAGTAATCCATTCATATCAATGAAGAATTCTGTGAATTAATTGACATTGTAGTGGAACAGACCTGGTTTACCTGAATAGTTGAATTTGGATTACATTGTTACTTTGAGTTATTGAATGATTTGCACTATAACGTATTTCAATTATGTATGACTTCTAATATCAGCATGAGAAAGATAAGTGGTACCTATTGACTATTAACAACATTGTTGTAAGCAACATGACATCTTCTGTTGTTTGTTGTGAACTCTTGCATTTGTGTAGGAAAATTGTGAATTTTGTATTTTGAACAGAAATAAAATTTCTTGAAAACCCTAGTGGACTAACAAAAACATAGGGCAAAAAATTTCCCCATAACCTTACAGACTAGTTCTATTTTCAATGGGAAATATGAACTTCGAATTGTGTAAGAGACAAGTGTAACCCTCATTTGATTTGTGATTGGAATTTGACAAGTGTGAAGTTTAAATATGCTTAAGGCTTGATTTAATCTTCTAAAACATAAATTATGATTTGACTTCTTGTGTTGTAAATGGACTTCTAAGAGTGTTTGCATGAGCTTTGTTTTATTCATGGTAGTTCAACCCCTATTTTATACTTGTTGGCATATTAGTTTTAGAGATTTTTAAAGATAGGTTGAGCCATGTGTGTGGTTGTGGGAACAATGATTCAACATATGATTCAAAATTCGGAAGTTGGCATAATTTTTGAGAGTTTTAAAGAGTGTTTGAGCCATGTGTGTGGCTGTGGGAACAATGGAATATTGTAAGGCACTACTTACTAGTCTTGTTCTGAGCCTTACTTCGAACTTTAATGATTTTGTTTGTTGAACACAGTGACTTAGGGGAAAGCTAGAGCTAAATTAATTGCAGTAAAAAAAACTTGGAATAGGTATAGTTCTAACTTCTACCCATTTACAAATGCCATGAAAGTAGTCAATGAAAATTACATGAGCTCTAGAGTTTCTATAAAGAAATTTCATAATCTTTGAAATGGAATTGGCCTCTAGAATTGAACACGTACTTTTTGGATTCAATAAGACAAGTTTGGCAACTTTATTAAATTCCATCTATTGGGGGCAAGGGTTGAATTTTTTATGCAACTCTTTACACACATCACAACTTTCTCTAAGGTTGATTTTTATAGTCACTTCCATAGAGGTATTTACTTGGAAAGAAAATATAACTAGATAGGACATTCATAGTTTCTTGTTAAGTTCATATTGAAGCCATTGTACTGGTGGCAGAGGACAACTAGACTCTAGCACAACTAGGTTCCTCTAAAATAACTTCTGGTATATGTAGTAGTGTCAAATAAAATTAAATGAAAGAAGATGTATGGTATATGACATGGTATAAGAAATGGAATGACATGATATGTGATACACATTTCTCACTGTTGGAAAACTTATAATGGTTAAATATTAGAGAAACCTACAGAAGCACTGGGTGGTTCCATCTTGAGAGCTAATTTTGTGTGAGCATCACCATCATATTTTCATAGAAATGAGAAAAGAAAACCTTGCTCAAGAGTCAATACTGGTATGATTATGGTATTTTCTAACATAGTAGTTTTACTTGCCAAAATCTCAAATTCTTGTGAGTCATACTCTACTTGGCAAGAAACTTTTATACCGAAAACATACGAAAAGCTCACTTCGATTGGGGTGAATGTCAAAAAATTAGTGAAAAACCTGTGAGTTAATTTTTTGTTTGAAATGCTGAATAAATTTTCTAAAACTTGGCCAAAAAGTGTTTTTGTCAAAATTTAAATATATTGCATATCTGTGTGTTTATGAATATTTGTTGAGCTTATGATCTATTTGTAGAGTCTCAATTTGATGTTGACTCTTCACTTTGTTGAGTCTGAATTAAGCTTCTATGCTTCCTAATGGTGAACCAATCCTAATTATGCTTCTATGCTTCCTAATGGTGAGCCTTATACCTAACAGAATTTCTGAACAAGAATGAAAAGATTTCTCTATATATATACCTCTGAAAAATTCAAACTTCATATTTCTAGATTTTGAACCCCTATAGTGGTAATAAGGAACTCTAAACAATTCTTCTTAGTCTCTTTACGATATCAGCCCCTTACTGTAGGATTAACTATGTTGAAGCCTTGATTTAATTTTCTAAAACATAAATTAGAAGTTGAATTCTTGTGTTGTAAATGGACTTCTAAGAGTGTTTGCATGAGCTCTGTTTTATTCATGATCCTTCTAGTCAGACCTTATAGAAATTAAAAACAAAGACAGGTCTTAGAAACAGAAGCTGAAAGTTTTTAAATTGAGCAGCTTCCTAATTTCTGGACGAGTGTAGTCTGTGTCCATCTATCTATCTATCTATCAAATTATGATAAGTTTGTGTCCATCTATCTATCTATCTGTGGAATTATTATCTTTGCCTTTGTTGTCAACACTTCAACTTTTTACACTGTTTCTAGCTTTCTCTTGCATGGTTGTGGGATTTCCTTGATTGATTTGTATAGAATGTGAGGATAGAAGCCATAACGTTACGTGATTGATTATAGTGCAATCGTTACTAGTTTGGTATGGTAACAAATTGAACTAAGTTCCAATAAGCAGATACTAGCAGGTATATGATCTATAAATTATAAGTTTAACATGGATTCTCAACTAAAATAATGATAAAGTACTCAATAAAATAAAATTATTCAACAAAAACCTATATGTCTCCAGAAACCGATGAAGAGAATGAATGTAACATTGTGCATACACGTTGTTTGTATGTCTCCAACAGTTAATGAATATAATGAATGTAACATTGTTTGAACACTTTGATTTTATATCTGCGAAATGAATGTAACAATGTTTGAACAATTTGATTGTATGTGAACACTCTGATTGTATATCCGCGGCAGCAGATGAGTAGGATGAATGTTTCAAATGAAAAACAGTAAGGGTTGATGTTTTATAGTTTTATGATCTAGAATTTAATTGGTGGGGAAGATTGGCATGGGTTTCCATCTCCCAAATTCAAATCTATATTGTGGATTGATTTGTACATTATCCAATGGCTGATAAGTTTCATGGTTGATCCTTGTGCTTTCCGGAATTGAAAGGGTTGTTGTGTTTAATGCTTGAATTGAAAGGGTCAATGTCATTTATTGCATCCTTTGAACTATTTCTTGAATTGAATGGTGTCATTTATTGTCTTCAGTAGGTTGAATGGTTAAACACACATATATATATGGCTGACACACATTTCACCTATTCTTGTGCAGGTGTTACCCAGCAATGGGATGTGTTGCTCCAATGAAAAATAAGTGGGTAACTGTTTGATGGGATAGGTTTACTTTTGGATGAAAAGCAATGTAATGTTTTGTAGTGCATTTTGACTCAATTGGTAGTTCATAACTAGAGGTACTTGAGACAATAGGTCTTGTAAACTTGTGATGTTAAGGTTTGGTGTTTTACAGTTGTTGGTCCAATCAGTATCTGGATCCATTTTAGACATATTTGTATGACTTATATAAATTAATATAAAGTATTTATGTGCATATTTTAGTGATTTTATGATGTTTTTTTGATGGATGTGTGGAACGAGTACTAGTTACTAGTACTGGTCCTTGCACAACAATAGAAACCTCTCCCCTAATTGTTGAAAATTTAATAAGAAAATAAACAATAAGTTGCAGAGAATTTAATTATCTTCCACCAATCAGATACACAACTGAATGGGAGAGCATTTAATGCTCTTCCACCTATCATTTATGCAATTGGATGTAAAGTGACGTAACTTAATTCATGAGAGTCATCTCCCTAGTCGGGGGAATAATTGTGGGTAGTTAGTTTACCACGGTCCCGAAAATTTATATTTGTGTCGTAAATAAATAAGGTGTTCACCATATCAAACAAGTACATAATAGGCAATTAATAAATGGAGTTGTCTAACAAGGTGGAGGAATTGCTTGGACGACCAAAATTGGCCAGAATCTGGGCCAAAAAAATTAAGAAATATTACAGTAAGAGTGTTTGAATCATGATTTTAATGGTGGAAATGGATTCAACACCATCAAAAACCTCTAGGGCACTCAAAATATTAAATTTTGATAGTTATAATGTGGATTTACAAAAATCCCTGCCAGATTTTCTTAAAATATTACCAGAATTTCCATGATTTTCAGGGCGAAAAAGCAGTCTAGTTAGACTACGCCTTAAAAAATAGCTGGGAGCCAAATCATGGATCTATACCGACGTTTTGTTTCTCCTTGAGAAGGACTTTTCTACTTTTGTATATACTTCAGAATAAGCTGAATGTTAAGTGGAGTATTTAAATTTATAAGACAATAGTATTTGTGAATATTTTATATTAAAATTAATTTAAATAAACTTATATACTATAAAAATAATAAATAGTAATTATAATAAAAAATATTTTAAAGTCATGATTAAGTTAAATATCAAATTTGAAATTTTTATGAAGTAATTTGATTCTTAAATTTTAGTGAAGTGTATATATTCTATATCTTTTCTAATTTTTAACCTATAATTTTTATTAAGAAATACATGGTTTTAATTATTAAACTCACTCAAACTATGTTTAATTATATGAATCAATCTTCCTAATAAATATTAAATCATAACAAAAATTGTAAATTTTAATATATAAAAATTATAATATATATTACAAATTATTATGTATCAATTAATGCAATTAATATAAGGTAATATCTTATATTAATTGCCTTAATTGATACATAATAATTTTATAATCCTAAATATTATTGTAATATCCAATTATAATAATTCACGGTAGTATTATTTTGTTAGTACTTCTGTAGGGAGTATTCATGGAAATATTGGAAGGGGAAAGTCAAAGTAACAAGCGCAATCATCTTATAATTACTTCTATATTATTATGTTAGTAAAAAATCACTATTTTTTGGGGGAAAGACACTGTAAAGGGTAGTCATTTTCTCATGAGGAATGATTGAAACAAAGGGTATAGATCTTATATTAAAATCTATTTTTAGTACAATTAGAAATTTGGTTAAAAAATGAATTGCAAGATTGAATGGTTCCACATATTATGACATAAGCCAATTTGGATATACAATTAGGAAAAAATGATTGTTTTTAATTAATGGGAAACTTGTTAACCAACTATTTCCTTAATTTTGGGGGTCCCATTTTTTGTATTTGGAAAATGTGAAAAAGTGTTTTGGGTTGCTTTGAAGTTGTAAATCATGAATAGCAAGTTAATACAACTCCTTGAGATTAAAGGGATTATCCACTTATAACTCATCTATCTGCATCTTCCACAACCTTTTATCTAAATAAAATTTCTCAATTAAAAATAAAAATAAAAATAAATTGTATTTATAGATTTATTATATGTTGAAAGTTATATTTTAATAAAATATAATACTTGAATTCAATATATATATATATAATAAAACTATGTAGATAACCATTTTTTTTTTTTAACTTTAACGGGTATGAGATTTTTATTGATAAGAAAAGGAGAGGGCAGGGTTGTGCCTTAACGACCCCGAGTACATCTTAGAGTTTCATCAGTAGCTGATTTTAAAACTATCCGTTAACAAGGCATTTCAACATTTCTTTCTTCATTTATGAAGAGTAGTCCTTTCTGTGTTGCGCTCCCTTTGTTGGCCATCAAGTCTGCTTCGCTGTTTGAGCTTCTGAGGATGTGATAACATTTATAAGAGTTGAAAGCAGTGAGTACCATTTTCAGTCTTTCCAGAATCCTGTTTAGGCCAGCATTTCTGAAATTCTCTTCCATGTTCAGATTTTTGATGAGGATCTCCGAGTCACCGAAAATCTGTATGTCTTTGATCCCTTTTTCCCTTGCTATTTGACAGGCTTTGAGGAGGCTTAGCAGCTCTGCTTGATTATTAGTTTTCTGTCCGAGACCCCAATAGAAAGAGTCCCGGGAGGCGCCATTTGGGGAATAGATGATCCCACCAGCACCGGAAGGACCAGGGTTCCCTTTGGACGCCCCGTCGAAGAAGATGGAATTTGTCTTTTGCGCTCTCCACCATTGCTGAAATGAAGCATCAGGGTCTCTCTTTCTCCAAGAGGGGAAAGAAGTTTGAGGAGGGAGGAGATACTTTCTGCAATGGGGGTCCAGAGACTCTAGCCACCTCTTTTCGATGGGCTGAAGCGAAGTATCCTCTTTATAGTACTGCTGTTGGGCTGCTTCCAAAAGGAAAGTTCTGGCTTTTGCAGCAACCTGCAATGGAGTTTGAGACAGTTCATTAAAAATTTTCTGGTTACGCGCAATCCAAATCTGCCAGCACACAAACTTGGGTAAGGCATTCCAGACTTTGCGCCAAAAGGACTTTTGAGGGATACTATGAGGGTAGAGTTGTCTCCAATCTGCAAACAGCTCCGAAACAGAGATTTGTGAGGGCGGAGTCATTTGAAAATCCTGAAGCATTAGATCCCAAACTGCCTTGGCAAATAGACAGTCTATAAAAAGATGCTGTGAGGTTTCGTTGTTGCTCCTGCAGAGAGCGCACCTGTAAGGGCCGGCGAAATTTCTTTTTGCCATATTGTCTCCCGTTAAGATCTTATTGTGAACCAATGTCCAGAAAAAAAAATTTACTTTTGGGAGTGCCAGAGGCTCCCAAACGTTTTTCCAGAATTCTTTGTTGTGTTTGCTGTTCCTAGTGGTTTGGAAGGCTTTGTAACCAGCAGAAGTTGTGTAATCACCAGAAATACCCCATCCCCATCGATCTTTCATGGTGCTGTGGATTGGTGCTGCGCCTTCCAGAAGATCTATCAATCTGTTGCGTTGAGCTTGCAGCCGGAGAGGGGAGTCGATTTCCCAACCGGCCCACTCTCCACGGGCGTCCCATGTCGTGATATCACTAACTCTGTTCTTACCTTCAGTGATTAACCATTCTTTCAGTTCAGCGATTTCCTCATGAACGTTCAAAGGCGCTCTCCCCATAATGCTATCGTGCCAGAGATTTGTTGCTTTCCCATTTCCTGGGATCCTGTACGCAAATCGTTTGAAAACCTTGCTGCTTTTATAACATAGCTTCCACAGAAGCGTACTGTTAGCTGTGTAGTCCAACTGTATATTTCTAAACGCTGCCTTAGTTGTATATTTAGCTCTCAACAGAGCGCTGACAGGGTGCAGTGGCTCTTTGAGCATTTTCCACACAATTTTGCAGCCAAGTGCTTGGTTGACCAGTGAGGGGTCCCGGATTTGCAAGCCGCCCTCATCTCTTGGATTTTTAACAAGGTCCCAATTGACCAGGTGGAGTTTCTTTTCATTTCCCTTCCCTCCTTGCCAGAGGAAGTTTCGTATGAGTGTGGAGATCTGGTCCATTACAATCCTAGGGGCGAGCAAGAACGCAGCTTGATAGATTGGCAAGGCTGACAATTGAGATTTTATCAAGATGACCTTTCCTCCTTTTGTAAGCCAGAAACCTCCCCAAGATGAAATTTTTGTTTTGAGTTTGCAGATAATGTCACACCAGAGCGCCCTCCTGTTCGTTCCAGAGATAATGGGAAGCCCAAGATATTTAATATTATCCCATTGGGAATGCCCTTTGAAACCAAGTATATTAGCTATGTTGTTGAGCTCCTGCTGACCGGTGTTCCAGCTAAAAACTTCACTTTTCCTTTCATTAACTTGGGCTCCCGAAACTTTGCAGTAGTTTCTGATGACTGAGTCGAAGGCCTTGGCAATTTTGGAAGAGGCTCCTCCCAATAAAATCGAGTCATCTGCAAAGAGAGCATGGTTCAGGGAGTTAACTCTGCTGGTGGGTTTGAGACCTGGGAGAGTGCCTGCCCTTCTTTCTGCTTCGAGTTTTCTACTTAGAGTTTCAGCCATTAAAATATATAAGAAGGGGGAGAGCGGGCATCCCTGCCTGATGCCTCTCCTAGCTTGGAAGAAGCTGGTTGGCCTGCCATTAATGAGAGGGGCAATCCATGGGTTATCCGTGCATGCTTTGATGAAATTTACAAACTGTGGAGCAAATCCAAAGGAGAGCAATACTTTGCTGAGGAAAGTTCTATTGACTCTGTCAAATGCATTCGCCATGTCTAGCTTTATGATCATGCCTTTCTCTTTTCTTTGCTTGCTTGAGTGTATGGTCTCCTGCACCTGTATGACATTATCCAAAATATGTCTGCCTTCTACAAAACCTCCTTGGGAGCTAGAGATCAGACGAGGGAGGAAGGGCTTTAATCTGCTGGCCAACAATTTTGCCAATATCTTGTAGGATGCATTACATAGCGAGATTGGTCTGAATCTTGAGAAGGTTTCCGGATTGGTATCTTTGGGGATCAGAGCTAAATAGGTTGAGTTGGTGCTGCCCCCTACTTTTGCTTTTTTCCAGAATCCCCAAATCATCCTTTTCAGGTCATGTTTGATTATATCCCAGCATGCTTTGTAGAAATGAATTGTGAAACCATCGGGTCCTGGGGCCTTATCTGAATCCATGGACCAGATAACTTTAATTATTTCTTCCTCAGTGACAGGTTTACAAAGATCAGAGTTGTCATCCGGAGAGATGAGGGAGGGGATGTGACTGAGGAAACCTGCTTCCTCTTCTTCTTCACATTGGATGTCTAAACTGTAAAGGTTCTTAAAATGCAGTTCTGCTGCTTCTTTGACTTGTTGGGATCCTTTACAAATATGACCATCAGCATTCTTTATTTCTGCAATATGGTTCCTTGACAGTCTAGAATGATACTGTCTGTGGAAAAAAGAGGTATTACGATCACCAGCTTTTAACCAAAGACTTCTGGACTTTAATCTCCAGTATTCCTCCTCTTTTCTAAAGGATTGAAAGGCAGCTCTCTGGGATTTAGTTTCCTTGTCCAGCAGCTCATCGTTTATGTTTTGGCTTTCCATTTCATTTTGAAGAGAGTGCAGATTCAAAACTGCTTCAGCTCTATGAGAAGAAGGATTGGGGGCTGGATTTTTGATCCATTCCTTCAACGCTTTTTTGGTGGCCTTCAACTTTTGCTCCCAAACATAGCTGGGAGAACCAGAGATGGAGGAGGCCCAAGCAGCAGACACCGATTCAGAGAAGCCTGCTCTCTCAATCCATAGAGGGGAAAAGCGGAATGGGATGGGGCCCAGATCCTCTTCATCATCTATACTGAGCAGAATAGGCTTGTGATCGGAGGTAAGCTTGGGCAGGATTTTTGTTGTTAAGATCTTCTTGTTCATAAGAAGAGATGATTGGACTAGAAAACGATCTAGCCGGGCAGAAATATGCTCTGACCCAGTTCGATTATTAGACCAAGTGAAGAGGCCTTGAGTTGGATTAAGGTCTAAAAGATCCCATTGTTGTGCAAGCTCTTCAACTATGGCAACCATGTGATCTTTGGAATTGGATCCACCTCTTTTCTCTTTGGCTTTCAGAACTATATTGAGATCCCCAGCAAGAATGATATTATTGGGGGATTCTTGTTCTAAAAAGCTAGTCAGAGAGTTCCAGCATTCTCTTTTTTCTGCATAAATGACAGGGACATAGAGATTGACAAGAGAAATTTTCAACTTACTTGCGATATGGCTGATTTCCGTGTAGATCCAGTGTTGGGTCTCATAAGATTTGATCAGCTGGAGTTTATCTTCGGACCAAAGAGTTGCCAAACCACCCGATGTTCCCCTCGCACTGACCGCTTTGCCTGCACTTTTTTTCCATTTTGTCTTACTGATTTCTAGCAGAGCTTGCCCTGTTATCTTTGTCTCTTGGAGCATGAGGATATCTGCAGCTTCCAATTTCGATAAATCCTTTACTGCTTCTATTTTTGCATGGTTCCCCAGTCCTCTGCAATTCCAAGAGACTAGCTTCATTATTTACCTGAGAGAGGAGTGGTTCCACCCTTGTGTGGCCTGGACCTGCTATTTCTTCCAATCGACATTTCTATCGTGGACTGGCTTCCTTGTGTCTTAAGCCTTTCAGCTTCTTCTTCTCTCTGTTCCTTGCGGGATTTCCTTCCAGCTCTTTTTGATGGACGTTCATAGATTTCTTCTTCTGAGGAGTCTGAGCTTTCAGCTGCCTTTTTCTTTGTGGCTTCTGCATAGGTAGGGTTGGGGGGGCTACCTTGAGGAGCTTCAGATTGTTTGGCAACCCCCCCCTCTTTGCTTGGAGGAGATACTTCTATTTGATTCTCATTTTCTTGAGCAGCGGTCGGTGGGTCAGTATGTGCTTCCTCAGTTTCTTTTAAGTTTTCTTCAGTCTCCTGAGTGGGTGTTGGGGTGTTCCTAGCTCCTGCTGCGGCGCTTTTTCCTGCATCTTTTTTTGCATGTCCAGCTCTCTGGACTAGTGTCCATTGATCCCTGCTATGTTTGTCCGTTTGCTCCTCTGCTCGCTTCTTACAATGCTTTGCAAAGTGCCCATGTCCGTGGCAATGTCGACATTTAAAGGGAAGCTGTTCATAGTCGAGTTCTTGGACATGCGTCCATCCTGCTACCGTGAGCTTGATCGCTTCAGGCAGTCCTTCTTCGAGATCGACTTCGACACATATTCGGGCGCAAGAGTACTGGTCTTTTCTAACTGCTTGATCAATGTATTTGCCTAGCGCATTCCCGATGACTTGAAGCGATTTTTGATTCCAGCAGTGGAGAGGCAGATGTGGTAGTCTCACCCACACCGGCACAGCTGATGGAACGTCCTGTGTGGGGTCGAAATCCGGAGACCACTTGTTTAAATACAAGCCTTGCGGCCCCATGAAATAGGGGCCATTTCTGAAGATTAAGCTTCTGTCTTCTGGATTTTCAAAGACGAAGACGAAGAACCCTTTACCCACGAAGTAACTCTTGACGTCGTCTTTTATCAAGGGTTTCCAGTTTCTTTGTGACCATTCTTCCACGGCTTTGGGGGACAGCCAAAGACCCGTAAACTGGCCGATGAGGCCCCTTTCTGCCAGGTTAAGCGCTGCTTTACATGTATCTTCCTCAGGCAACGCAACAGCAGGGATCGAATCCATTTTTTTTATAAATTTCTATTGAATGGCTGAAGGGGGGCGTTTCGATCCGGCAGCAATCAGTGTTCGAAAAGCAGTGACTTCAGGAGGAACAGGAGGGGGGGCAGAGCCCCCAGGTGACCCCATCGTGCAGCAGGGAGAGGGATCAGGGCTGCGCGCAGGAGCGCAGCAGCCAGGGCGGCGCAGAGGACTCCGGGAACCCTAGCTTCAGGGCACGGAGGAGAGCAGCGCACGCAATATTAATCACTAACATTAGATAACCATTTTGAATAATACTGAAAAATAGAATAATTTTATTTACATAATTTCTAGGTTTTTTTGGTGTAATATTTGTCTCATGATTTCTATTAGTAGTCAAAATAGATCATATTTACATTTGACATTCTTTGAAAACCATGCTAACCTAGTTAGAAGACCAATAAATTTCTGACAAAAGCAACCACATATTTTAACATCATGACATAGTGGTTGACTTACAACACCAAAAAATCCAAAGATAACCACTAAACAACACATAACACACACTAAGGATAGATGCCAACGAAGAGAAAATTGACTAAACATAGAAATAAAAATGTAGCTAACTATGAAATGGTAAGGACGAGAGCCCAAAAATTCGATGATAAACATAAAAAGTTATAGATTCAGTCACCTAAGATAATCACTGGGAGATCTGGAGAAGGTGGTGCAGTAGCCATGTTGAGTGGAGGAGAATTAATCACTGCCTCCCCATTTTGAGGTGCCTCTAAATCAGTACCGGAATTAGGAATTATATATCGTTACATTTTGTTCAGACAAACCACTATTTCATCCATATCATAACAAATATCTGGTAGGATTTTCTTTAATTCCAGTTCACTAACGAATAGGTTGTAGTTTTCCACATGTTTATCTCTCAACACCATGTTACCAAGAATCACTATCTACCTGTGGGTTGAAATTGAGTGTAGAAAGTATAGTATTCTCTTCCTATTCATTCCAGTTGGTGTTGCCACTACAAATTATTTTCGAATATGAGTTACACAAGCATTCTCAAAATTCATTTGCTTTAAGGGTGTAAATTTCCTTTCAAATTTCAAAAGGAACACGATTGAAAAAATTCGCAGCTGGCTCCCAACCAAAAAGCCGACGTTTCCTGGAGGAAGATGCCACTATTGTGCCACCTCTTTGACTGAGAATACATTGACGCGATGTCAATTGAGAGCAGGACCTGCAATAAATATTTGACAAGGAGAGATTTGGACAACCCACTAACATATCAATAGTTCACGATAGGCCCAAATTAGACGACTACAACCCTAGAGACCACATAATAAGTGATGGGGGCCGGAGTGAGAAAATGATAATTCAAGACTAATGTCATCGAGGAACCTACAACCAAATGTTTCCAGACCATAATATGACCTATAGTTGCTATAAAACAAACCATACAAGGGTTTAATCTTTTGTGACTTCTGGAATATCCCTTGGAGCGTGTAATTGGGATGAAAATTAAAACGAACACTAGAAGGAACCAGTATACTAAACTCTGAAAACCAAGAAGGGATAATTACACGATATTCTAGATGGCTCAACAGATTCAAGGTTTGTATAAGGTAGAACAATAACCAACTTAAAGGAGAGCCCAAACAAGGAATTATGGAAGAAGCATACAAAGAACATTGGTGATCATTGCTTAAACCTGTGAGACTCCTTGAAATTTTTCACTACAAGGAAAAGACCCTCTAGTGGATGTCTTTGAGGAACCCCTTATAAAAATACCCCATACATCCATTTCTAGCGGAGGTTACTAGAGGAGGTTGGCGGGCGGAGGGTTTTGCGGATGTTTTCCGCTCAGTGCGCTTATCATTCAACATCACACCAGTGCTCCTTACAAGAGAAAGCACTGGTGCGCACAAAAAATTGGCACACCGAACACTGTGTGCTCCGTACACACCCACATGGTGCGTCATATTATTGTAGAGCATTGGTGCTTCACAACTCTTCCGCACCGGTGCATCATAAAACACCGCGCCAAAACTGAAAACGCCTCGTGTGGTATTAAGAACCCGCACCGGTGCATCATAAAACAACGCGCCAAAACACAAACTAGCCGGTGTGTTCGTAAGAAAAAGCACCAGTGCACCTATAAAGCACATGCACCGGAAAAGGGTTTAAAAAAATAAAAAATATGGCAAAAAAACCAGATTTTTCACTTTTTTCAGTGCTCTAGAGCTCTCAATTACCGGTGCACTCTACAAGAGAAGGCACCGGTGTGCACAAAATCTTCCACGCTGGTGCATCATAAAACACTGCGCCAAAACGGAAGCAGACCAGTGCGTTCGTATAAAACAACACTGTTGCGCCTATAAAACACGCGCACCGAAAAAGGGTTAAATAAAAAAAAATTACTGCCAAAAAATCACATTTTTCACTTTTCTGCTCTCTATCACCGGTGCACTCTACAAGAGAAAGCAACGGTCGCCCAAAACATTGGCACACCGGAAACCTGCGCTCCGTATACACATGCCCAGTGCGTCCTATTACTGTAAAGCACTGGTGCTTCAAGACTATTCTGCCCTAGTGCATCCTATCACTGTAAAGCACCGATGATTCAAAACTATTTTTCCCCGGTGCACCATAAAACACTGCACCAAAAATGAAAAATCCCAGTGCGGTGTTAAGTAACAGCCCCGGTGTATCATAAAACAACGTGCCAAATCTGAAACCGCCCAGTGTGTTCTTAAGAAACCGCACTGGTGCGCCTATAAAACCCTGCGCACCGGAACAGGGTTAAATAAAAAAAAAACTACGGCCAAAAAACTGCATTTTTCACTTCTCTCAGTACTCCAGAGCTCTCAAGCACTAGTCCAATTTCTCCTTCTCTGAGCTGCCTTGACATTGGTTCTCCCATTGCACCCATTGCATGCACTGCTGCTGTGCATTGGCCACCAATCTCCAGCTTGCATTTTGCAAAACGGTGGGCAAAGTTTCTTTTTCAAATTCTACAGCCAATATGCCTCCTCGACGGCGAAATGTACAAGTATTTTTCTAGTTTTTCCATAATTAAGCTTTCTAGCGAATTAGAATTTGAAATAACCTTAAAATTAACCATTAAAAAAGAAAAAAAGAAAAAAATTGTCACGCGGTGCGCATGAGCCGTTCTTCTTGCACCAGCAAGCGGTGCTACTTGTAAAATTTACAGGCCGCACTGCCAGCGGTGCCAACGATATCTGCACCATTTTCGCGGCAGTACTGAAAGGCGCCCTGTATTATTTTAAAATTAAAAAAAAAAATTGCGGTGTAGTCATTTAGCTAGGCGCATCATTGACCATGTGAATAGCAACGCGTTGCGTTAGCGGATATATCTACCTTGGTATCTGTGAGCGCACCACATTAGACATTCTGAAAGGGTCAATGGTGTAGCAGGGTAAAAGACCACACCATTGACTATATAATTTGTTAGGAAGTCGGTGCGTTGACACGACTATACGCGTCGAGGCGTATATTTTAGTCATTGCACCACTCTTCTGACACCATATATAGTCAACGGGGATTGAAAATTTTTCAGGTGCACTGCATACAGTGCATTTTATGTCATCTAGGGCATTGCCTGCGGTGCTCTACAAAAAACCGCTGCACCAGAACCGGTGCATGACTGTTTTTGTGGCACACCGACTAGTTTGTTTTTTTTTTCCAAAAACAATTATATATGTATATTCCTAAATACATGTCTAATTTAATAAAAAAAAATTATTTAATATGTCAATGATTCAGAGAGAAGAGGAGGAACAACAGCAACAACAGACGGAGCAGTATGACATGCTTTGCAAGTGGGAGGAAAGAGAGAGGGAGAGAGATGCGTACCATCACCCTATTATAGCAGATACCCAGGGGCTCCTAAGGCAGGTAGGCCTCACCAAGTTCTATGAGGAGGCTACTTCCCTAAAGGCCCATAGTGTCTTTTTGAGACATCTTATCCACAGGTGGAATGCCCACCGACAGGCTTTCAAGGTTGGTCCTGACCAGTGGTACACACCCACTGAGGAGGATATTTATTTCATTACAGGGCTATCAAGGAGAGGGGTGTATTTTCCCTCGTTCCCAGAGGTTCCAGCTAGTTGTGTAGCATGGATTCAGTCAGTTTACTCCCAGAGATACATTGGAGCATATGTACTGTCTCCTTCAGAGTTTGAGGTCCCTGGAGGTCAGCTACATATTCGTGCATTTGGTAGACAGGACGTGCAGTGCCTCTCACTTCTCATTTTGACCATTTCACACAACACTAGTGACCGGAAATGCATTAGTTTCCCGATTCTATATTATGTTTATTCTTTAGTACAAGAGCCATGACTTGTTAGGTGGTTTGCCATTTTTTTGCTGAAGTTTTGTACGGCCTTAGATAGATGTCGTGCTCATGCACAAGGGAGGGTAAACTTCCCTTTTGCTTCAGAGATTTTTTGTTTATTTTTTGAGAGGTTTCCAAAGATGAGACCTGATTATTTTCGATAGCCTCGTAGGCCGATGTTGGAGGCCCGGATGCACATGTGGGGGCAGATGATGCCCAAGAGGGGAGAGACTATGTTTCCAGCCAGGATATCGCATGATGCACTGGACTTACTAGCCAGTGTTGATGAGTTGCATTCCTTCATTATGGTCCCTTGTCCTTATGTTGGATTGGATTGGCGAGGGTGTGCCAACATCCTCTTCACGGATGATGAGCCACTAGATGATAGAGGTAATATTAATGTTTTATTTACATTTATTCTAACATGTTCTTTAGCTTTTTTTTATTAAATTGTGTAATGAAATTGTCTAATTATTGTTGTGTACTTGTATATATTTTGCAGACATTGGCTCTTTTGATGGCGAGGAGATGCCGGAACCACCACATGATCTAGGTGTGGATCCTGATGACAATCAGGTCATGGCAGATGTCAAGGATCATGATCAGGAGGCCAGTGGAGAGAGACATGCTCCTCATGCTGGTGCGCTGGTACAGCCTTTTGCTAGGCGTGGTCGACCTGATACTCGATACAGGATGGAGTTGGGTGACCAACTCAGTGCATTTATTGTTGATGCGAGCATCAAGCCTGCTCATTATAGAGACATACAGGCTGATGATAGGTTAATACAGATGTGGAGAGGCATGTCGCGTGACATGTACAACTTGATGCGACATGTCGTAAAAGCTACGACAACTGTTACGCAATTGAGGAGGACTGTTGCATGTTATAGGCGTGGTCGAGCCGTAGCACGTGATGGACAGTTCGCAAGAAGCGACTCATCTCATGATTGTTCACCTCGCGTCGCACCTGATAAGCATGAGGCTCCACTAGCATCTAGTAGTCATCATGGAGATGAGGTTGGACCATCGGCCACGTCCAGTCATCAATAACCTGCAGCATCCATCAGTACTAGTCATGATCATGAGCAGGCTGGACCATCGAGCGTCGAGGCTGCACCATTGACTAAGCATGCCTCCACTAGTACTTCTTATATTGATGTTGTACTACCACCAGCTGGTCCATCCATCAGTATTAGTCATGATCATAAGCAAGCTCGACCATCGACCGTCGAGGTTGCACCATTGACTGAGCAGGCCTCCACTAGTACTGGTATTGATGTTGTACTACCACCAACTGATCCATGACATTTACATTACAGTTGTATATTTTTAACATTATTCAGTTATGTCTATATATATATATATATAGTCCATGTATTTTATGCTCATGTTGCAGTTGTACTTAATTTACATGTTGGTGATCATCATGATGTATATATTGTTAGGTCATGTTAGATATGTTTAGCTTGGAGATAGATGTGTATGTGATAGCATGAGTTATTTGACATGAGATGTATATTTGATGTTTGTGTTGTGATGATGTTAATATATAATGTTAATTTGATGTTTGAATGTGTTTTTTAGTCGAATATGATGTTTGTACGATGGTTATCATGATCGTGATGTTTATTAATTAATTTAATATTAAATGACCATGATATTTATTAAATATTATGTTGTGATTGTAATTGAAATTTATTTTTTAATTGTATGTAAAATTGTAAAATTGTATTTGTAATCTTAACTATAATTGTATGTAAAATATTTAATGTAAAATTTTAATTTTAATTGTAATATTTAATTTATCGTGAAATGATTGTAATTGTAATTTTATACATGAAAAATTGTAAATTTGTAATTGTATGTAAAATCCTAAAATTGTAATTCTATGTAAAATATTTGAAAAATTGTAATTGTAATTGTAAATGTAATTCAAATTCAAACTCAAATTGTATATTGTAAAATATTTGTAAAATTTTAATTGTATTACTGTGAAATTATTGTAATTGTAAATGTAATTGTATGTAAAATTAAAATTGTATTTCTAATTCTAATCGTAATTGTATGTGAAATTGTAAAATTGTAATTGTAATTGTAATTCTAATTTTAACTGTAATTGTATGCAAAATATTTAATGTGAAATTTTAATTGTAATTGTAATATTTAATTTATTGTGAAATGATTGTAATTGTAATTGTATATATGACAAATTGTAAAATTGTAATTCTAATTCTAATTGTATGTAAAATTCTAAATGTAATTGTATATAAAATTAAATTTGTAATTCTAATTCCAATCGTAATTGTATGTGAAATTGTAAAATTGTAATTGTAATTGTAATTTTATGTAAAATATTTGTAAAATTTTAATTGTATTAATGTGAAATATTTAATTGTATTAATGGGAAATGATTTTATTAAAAAATTTAAATTTGTAAATAATTGTAAAATAATAAATCTAGAATAATATGAATTTTTGTAACATAATAAAGTTTAGAAAATAATGCAAATAAATTCATGTACTTTAGAATTATCATTATTTATTATGATCTTACATACAAAATAAAAAACTTTATACAGTCCGGTGCGCTTATCATCATAACACGCACCAGTGCATCTTATTACTCCGACGCACCGGTGCTTCAGAACGCTTCTGCATCGGTGCTTCAGAATGCTTCTGCACTGGTGCGTCATAAAACACCGTGCCAAAACAAAAACCTCGATCTTATAAACCGCCCCGGTGCGCCTATAAAACAATGCGCACCGGAACAAGGTTATTATGTAAAGTGCAGGGGTTCGAATCGCGAGCAAGAATTTTTCTAAGGAGCTGAGCGTTTGAAAATACGAGAGTTTGAATTTCGGTTGAGAAGTTTATAGCAGAGAAAATGAGTGAGTCAAACAGAAAGACGAACAAAGACGCTTATAGGGATGTAGACGGCTACAGAGCTCGGCAGAGTACAAGAGGAGTACAGGTTGAGACCGACAGAGAGAATTCGGTTGAGGCTAGCGATAGGGTTAAGAGGTCCCATGATGGAGAAATGGAGGGCAGAGTTGATGGCAGAGAAAGATCAATCGAGGCAGTTGATAAAGCCAAGAGGGACCATGAAGGGAAGGATTCTCATTCCCTAAAGGACAGCAGAGAAAGATCAATTGATGTTGTTGATTGGGCTAGTAGGTCCCATGAAGGGAAAGTTTCTCCAGAATGTGTTTAAAATCAGCTGGGAGTATTCTCCGAGCTTCGGTTGGCTTACATAAACTTTTACCGACAAAGTTGACGTCGCATAAAATCACATCTTCGACTTTCAATTGAACCTGAATGGCATCTCTAACCAGGGAAAATTTTAGGGGCGAATTTTAGCCCAAAGGCGAATTTTAAGGGATTTTAAATTTTACTAGGGCGAATTTTTTATATAAAACCCATTTTTTATAGTTTAATAAAGTTAGCCTAAAAAATATTTTAAAAATAATTAATTATTTAACATTAGCCCACCAAAAAAAGGGCGCACAAAACAGGAAACATGAAATTCACCCCCGATTTTCCAGGTTTCCATGGCATTCGCCCCTGATTTTCCATATTTCTATGGCATTCGCCCCATTTTTTCAGTTTTCAGTGGTTTGGAGAGGTGGCTGGGCTTTGTGCACACCGATTTTCTAAGTTCTTGCTGGCTGAGCGAGGCTGACTCTCTCTGGTCTATCCCTCTCTGGTCCGTTAAGGCCTCCCATAGTTCGTATATAGCAGAGATCTGAGATATTAATGTACTAAAACACATTAACAGCGAAATGCAAATTAAAAACTTGTGAAAGAGGGTATCCATAGTGCTACGAATATTTTAAATAAGCCCAACTTCGAATGGCTTTCCAATGATTTACAGCACAAACATATACATCAAGTTCACAAAACATGCAAAATGAGTCATTGGCAGGCTCACAACCATTGTATATGCATCTCTAGAAAAATAGAAAAGCTAACCATGTTTTCCAGAAACATTATTCAATGTAATTCATATTATTGAATACCATTCTATGCAAATAAGCACAGAAGACAGTGAAATCCCCTTGTCCATAGGGGATTCAGACACAATTCGAAACATCAAAAGATACAGACATAAACATCAAAATATATCGACTTCAAGAACAGGAGTTTCCATGATCAGAATAAGCTTTAAAATATCCATTGTCACAACATAAGAGGTATATCAAAACACAGGTTTAATGGATTGCATAGATACTCCAAAATCTCAAAACCAGGATCACTAATCATTGAAAAGCGTCCAAAATTGGAAAAACAGTAAAACAGTGATTTAACGTAATAATGAGATGACCATTCCTGCTTTGTCCTTGAAAGTCTTACGATTTCATCCAGTTGTTAATTAAGAAAATGCAAATCAATCAACAAGAAGGTAATCTACTATATCTGTCAGGTCTTTTTAGTTGCTTTTGTTGCCTTCTTTTTTGGTTTTTCTTTCACTTTATCCTTGTCTGCTTTGCCTATTGCATCTTTCACAGATTTCTCTTTGGAAGTTTTTGCCACTTCTGAAGGCTTCTCTTCTTTGCTGGGAGCTTTTCTCTTCTCTGTTTTAGTAGCCTTTTGTTTCTCTTCTGCAGAGTCCTTGTTTGCATGTTGGGATTCTTTGTTTGAATTCTTTTTAACCTTCTTCTCAGTTTCCTTTTCAGCCTTCTTTGGGGCATCCTTCTCTACCTTCTTTGAGGTGGTCTTCTTCTTCGATGCATCCTTTTCTGTGCTTGCTTTCTTCACACCTTTGTCAGGTTTGGCTTTTTCATTTATCTTTTCTTCATTGACTTCTTTTTTGGGCTTGGCTGGTTTTCGTTCCTTCTTTTCCTTTGCAACCTTTTCTTCTTTGTCTCCCTCTTCTACAGGTTCCTACTGCTTGAATTTTTTCTCTATGTTCGTTTTGGCATTAGTTTTTTGGGTCTCAGCTTCAGCTGCCTTAGCGCCCTCTTTAGAAGCAACTTTCTTACTAGTCTTTCTAAGTTCTGCTTTCTTTTGGTTCTTCAATTCATCTGACAGCTTAAACGAGGCCTTCACCTTGGTCAATTTACCCCGCTCACTCATATTTTTCAATTGCTTGTTGAGCAAATTTTTAAAGTTGGGTGACAACTTATCTTGATACTTAACTTGCAAGTATTTACAGATTGCATAATGACTTGATCCTACCCTTTCTTTCAATGAAGATATAGCATCTATGATCATCTGCAAGAAAAAAAGAATTATACAATTAAATTAATAGCACATTCAAATAACCCCAAGAGATTAAATCACAGATGCAACCCCATGAGGAAATATAAATCAACAAATGCAATTCTTTACGAGTTTGTTAGAAAGCAACTCATGGAAAACCTGATAGACTGAACTGAAACCTTTCTAGATGACTCTATAATAAACCCTCTTGAAATTCAAACCCACATTGTTGAAAAACATTAAAATATTCAATCTGCGGATGCCAATTATAAAAAATTTCAATCCACATAAATTATTCCATACCTGGCGTACCAACATTTGGATCTCTCAACAATAAATACAACCCACCTTGGAACAATTATGACCAAACAAAAGCCAAGTAGCAAAAAATAATAGGAAAAAGAGAAAATGGACAAAGATCCAAACAGAACCAAAATGGCTAAGATCAATAACAGATGCAGTTAGGATAGCTACCCCAATGAACAAAAATTGAACAAGTGCAGGAGAAAAGAAGAAGAGAAATAAAATACCTTGCACCATGGGGGAACGTCCCATTCACCAAAAACAGTAACAAAAACCCCTTCATCGCTCTCCCAGTGATCTGGATACTCAACATCTTAAATAACAGTGCATAGTATCTGAGAGACAAATTTAAAGTTACCCTGAACCATCTAAACCTGGGTTAAATCTCATGGTTACAAAGCTGGAAGTTGAATATATTAAGTTTTAACTTCACAACCTCAACCTCCAGATGCATATCAGAGAAGAGTTTAGCTGGGTTTGAAAGTGTTCGAATTCAATGAACCCAATTCACCATCTAGATTCAAAATAGTATTACATAGACACAAAAAAGAGTTGATTGCAATGAGAGAAGCAAGATGCTCCTATAGCCTAGGATGGGAGAGAGTTTCAATTCTTTAACAGTGCATACAATTCAACTGAGATGATAAAAATTTGTACAAACCTAGACCCATCTAAACCTGGGTTTGTTATGGAGCTTGCAATGCTGAAGGTTGCATATATCAAGTTCCAACTTTACAACATCAAGGTGATATCGGAGCAAGGTTTACATGGTTTTATAATAGTATCTACATTCAATGCACACAATCCATCATTTATATGCAATGCATTGTTACTTGCACAAACAAAGAGTTGATTGCACCAAGAGAAACAAGGTACTCTACAGCTTTGGGAGTGTAGACCTCCAAAATTGTTCAAAACTAGATGATAAAATCTGCTGGGTTCAAACAGTAACATTTACACTGTTGATAGTATGCTTTGATGCATTAGATGAGACCTCTGTGGGCACACTCTCTTGCAATGATGTTAGAAACCAAAGATTTCAACCAAATTATCCTCACCACTGTCAAGGCCAAATAGATATCGTTAGGATCTACAGATAAAAGGTGCTCTGCCATGTATATATAACAGGTTGAGTAAATAGAGCCTTCGGGTAATGAGAACGCTGTTACACATATATGAGCCTCAATTGTTGTTTTGTAAAAGCAAAATTGATGGTTTAGCAGAAAGCAACTCCTCAAATTTCAATACCATGAGGAAAACTGATATTACACTCCAAATATCTAATCCCATAGGGGGTATTGGTCTCACATCATGATTAATGTACTAAAACACATTAACAGTGAAATGCAAATTAAAAACTTGTGAAAGAGGGTATCCACAGTGCTACGAAGATTTTAAATAAGCCCAACTTCGAATGGCTTTCCAATGATTTACAGCACAAGCATATACATCAAGTTCACAAATCATGCAAAATGAGTCATTGGCAGGCTCACAACCATTGTATCTGCATCTCTAAACAAATAGAAAAGCTAACCATGTTTGCTAGAAACATTATTCAATGTAATTCATATTATTGAATACCATTCTATGCAAATAAGCACAGAAGACAGTGAAATCCCCTTGTCCATAGGGGATTTAGACACAATTCGAAACATCAAAATATACAGACATAAACATCAAAATATATCGACTTCAAGAACAGGAGTTTCCATGATTGGAATAAGCTTTAAAATATCCATTGTCACAACATAAGAGGTATATCAAAACACAGGTTTAATGGATTGCATAGATACTCCAAAATCTCAAAACCAGGATCACTAATCATTGAAAAGCGTCCAAAATTGGCAAAACAGTAAAACAATGATTTAACGTAATAATGAGATGACCATTCCTACTTTGTCCTTGAAAGTCTTACGATTTCATTCAATTTTTAATTAAGAAAATGAAAATCAATCAACAAGAAGGTAATCTGCTATATCTGTCAGGTCTTTTTAGTTGCTTTTGTTGCCTTCTTTTTTGGTTCTGCTTTCACTTTATCCTTGTCTGCTTTGCCTATTGCATCTTTCATAGATTGCTCTTTGGAAGTTTTTGCCACTTTTGAAGGCTTCTCTTCTTTGCTGGGAGCTTTTCTCTTCTCTGTTTTAGTAGCCTTTTGTTTCTCTTCTGTAGAGTCCTTGTTTTCCTATTGGGATTTTTTGTTTGAATTCTTTTTAACCTTCTTCTCAGTTTCCTTTTCAGCCTTCTTTGGGGCATCCTTCTCTACCTTCATATTCTTATGACTTGTTTTTGTTGATGTAATTTAGACCTCATAACATGTCTCATTGTCATTGGATCTCAATACAAATGCACTGTCTCTTGTCTTCTTCATATTAGTGTTGGTCCCTTCTTGAGTCATAGTGACTTTGGCCTTGTCTTTTCATGCTTCTTTGGATCACCATTATAACTAGGATCTCCTCCGACTCATGCTTAGAATCACTGTAGAATAGGTTTAGTTAAGGTTTTTTGTACTTCATTCTTTGAACTGTAACCCTCCCTCATTGTTGTCTATGATCACTGAACTTCCTACCGAACTGTGATCTCACAAATTCACTTCTAAAGTTAATCTTATTTGACTTGAGATGTACCGAAACCCTTATCACTTGATTGCACTAAGACTGTGGCACTGTGGTGAGACTTCATCGCTATGAAATGTACCGAATGCTTAAGTTGATCCTAGCTCTTTGAAAGGTGTCTTGATATGGTGAAAAAGGACTGAACTAGCTCACTGTAATTTGCTAAGATACCTCAGAATCTTAATTCCAGAAATGTCCTTGGAATCTTGATCTAACTAATTTGATCTTCAATGCAAACATAACCTTCCACTGAGAATACTTCAAAGATGAATAAGTGATCTTAAAACTTCCTTGATCATGACCATAGCTCTGAAAACATGTTGAGAAATCCAAGGAGGTGGTAGTTAATCGATTTATCTTATCATGACATTATCTTGTGATGTTTTCGTTATTATTATGGGTTCTTTCGATTTAACTTTTCTTATCATCAAGACTAATGCCAAACAACAAATAGAAGGACACAAGATGTAGGCACGCTGCAGAGAAAAACCCCACTCTTTGGGGAAAACCTAATCAAAATTCTTCCTTCAGTAGATTCAAGATGAGACGACCAAGACACTAGACTCAAGACTACCTCCATCAAGTGACCTTGTCATGACAGTCAGCCTTCTTCACACTTACATCTTTGAAGAGATCACCTCTGTAACCAATCTGAGCTTCTTCTTTCACTGTAGAAGCATAGAGTCACTTGTCACTATGGTAACACCAAGATAGTAGCACTGAACCCTTATTATTGTGGTAGCACTGAGATCTTCTAACGATGGTAGCATCATTGTAATAACACCAAGTTGAGGTAACTTGGAGAGCACCGAACTCGATCACTGTGAGAGCAACGAATTTGCATCCATTGTAATAACATTGAAACTCTACAATTAATCTGAACTTCAGTGGTTACCTTGGTCACTATGGTGACATCGAACCTATGAGAGCACTGAGGTTTATTTTCTATGACAACACCGAAGTTAAGATCATCTTTGTACCCTTATCTGAGATCTTTGTACCCTTATCCAAGTTCCTTTACCGAATTACTAGTTCCTGCAATTAACATATGAACTTGGCTCTGCAATTAGCCTGAGATTCTGAGGTAAGGTAATACGAAGACCCTAGCTTGGTATATATAGTGGTTCGTCCATCATAAATAAGCCAACATGAGGTGTGTCTCTTGTTTTTAGGCCGACATGAGTACATTGAAGAGAGCCGACTTCAAGACAATATATTTGAGGACGACTTGAAGAAGATGACTTGATGAAGACTTGATGGAGGAGTCTTTGACCAAATAACTTTGACAACAACCTAAAGCCTACAATGGAGGCTTGACCTATAATTGACCCGAGCATGCCCGTGCTTTAACAAGTCAATAAAATAATAATAAATTCCTTTGACAAATATATTAATAATGAAGACCAAACCTAGTTACATTCTTCAACACTTATTTCCCAATATATGCAAACACCCCTTGAGAGCCATCTAAAAGCCCGAAAAGGATAATTTGGTAAATTAAAGGTGTTGTTCAGTTTAGATACATTACAGTTCATGGGGAGCTCCTTTAGTTGGTTACATTCAATGTTTCAGCACCTCCCCCCCCCCCAAGTGGGGTGCACGCACATCACGCTTCCCAGGCACCTAGGACAAGTAGATGCTTGGGGAAACATTTCCCCACATCCCTGTTTTGGGGTAATGTGGGGAGACACAAGGGGAAACATTTTCCCAGTGTGGGGGAAATATTTTGCCAAAAGGGGTGCTTGTGGGCATCCCCCCTCATAAAGGGCTAGACATCCCTTTATTTGTGCTTGAAAACAATATTTTATGAGTGGGGAAGCCTAATATTCAACTCTAGGACCCTACTAATGCTATGTAATTAATGGTAATACTAAATTCTTAAAGTAAAATCTCATTTTACTTAAATAATTTTTAGCATTACCATTAATTGACTCACGATGTATGAGAGTGGTTCAGACCTCATTGGATTGCATATGGAGAAGATAGAATTTCATGAAGGAACAAAGTGTGTGTCTTTAGCATGTTTTCTTAGTATGCATTAGTATGCATTTGTAGTTATGTAATCTCATAGCCATGATATGTTCTAGATATAAAGTGATACGATGATTCGCCTTCTCCTCAATACTAACAGCAGGTCCACAATCACCATACAAAAAGCATGGAAGCCCATTTCTAATGATCGATTGTGAAAACTCATGTAGTAATCCAGTGGCCACATTGACTAGGGTTGTGGATTGTTTCCCTGTTTAAAACTTCTAAATGTGTAATACACATGTTTACTGATCTTTGATTTGTTCGTGTGAGTAGTTGCTTAAGTTATTCAACCTGTCTAGAAATCCATATTTATCGAACACAGCTCATGAACATCAACATAATTATCTTCCCTTATTGTTTCTCGCCAAAATGTAATTAGATGGTTGACTTCTAGCATCAGTAGTTACACTCCTGAACATACGCACATTTTCTAGTCCAAGATGTGGAATACATCGAGGATAAATTGTCTGGTCCTCATTTTGTCACTGGACATCCAGCAGCCTATATGGATGCCAATCAACAGACATCAACAAATTATATTTAACAACTCTTGGCACATCTCTGCTTTCACATTCTTAGATCACCTGTTTGTAAGATACATATGGCATATGCTTAGAGGCTTCATCCTCTTGTTATTCAACAATGTCACTAATGACAAGAACCAACCTATGTTGCAAACATGTCAAAAATGTGTTTTATACAGACTGACACGCATTTCAACATCTGTACAATGCGTTTCCAAATGAAATTTGTCTAATTTTTCCTTGATTTAATTGTTAGGACCCACATTTTTGGTGTTATTGCCTAATCAAAGGTTAATTATGAAGAATGAGACTACTAGAAACATCTAAGACCAATAATTTTTCTTTAAAAAGGGTTTCACTCTCAGTTTGTACCAAAATGTTGTTAATTAATGGTGAATTAATTGTTAACATAACCACTAATTGTTTCAGAATGCTTGAGAGTGTTTCCAACCTCATCAGTCTTTATATGGAGAAAATAAAATTTCATATCCTATTCAAAATTCAGTATACTTAACAGTTTTCAGAATTTCACAATTATTTTGATTAGATTATATTATGCATGAAGGAAGGTATGCTATTGGTAGTTAATCAAGAGCATCAAGCCCTTTATGTACCTCAATGTTAGTGATATTTCTTGTTGGTCACCTCCATCATGGCCTCAAAAAAAATTAACCCTTCACTCAAACCAGAATCATTGATCAATGATCAGGCATGCTAGGTTTTTCATAGGATAATTTAATGCTTGGATTAGGTAAATTCATCAAAATTGGGTGGTGCTAACTGATGTCGCTAGAGAATTGATGTAGAGGCAAAGGGTGATACTAATGATGAAGATCCCCTGTTTCCAAATTTTTGGGGAGTCACATTTCTAGTGCACTTTCATTTCAGAAATGCATACCCGTTTCTCCATATCATGCAACTTAGGAACCAATCCATAGAAATTTCTCTCTATAATATAATTCCAATTTTGAATGTTGCTCGTGTGTTTCTATGCAAATATAGCTAAATGAAAAATGCAATATTATAATAGATAATCAAATCTGTCTCAAAATATCCCCAAAATTACAAAATGTCTGTAGAAGAGTTGTATTGCCCATATCCTTCCATCCCCTTTAAAACACTATTATAAAAAAGCACATTTTCCCAACCAAATGTGCATATATAGCTGATACATACCAATATTCATGACTTCTAGTTTAACAGAGCAAAAATTCTTAAACCTGCAAACAGATTTATATAATTAATTTATTCAATAGTTTGGCTTTTGGACAATTGTAGTCTAAAAATCAACTAAACCTACCTATAGCTGACCCATTCACTCTCAAACAAGCTTCCTGTCTATTCTTTTCTTATTTTTAAGAACCGTTACTTTTGTTTAAGTGACCAAAACACCAGCTCAAACAGATGTTACACCAGCCAACATGGATGATACAGCATTTCAGAAATCTAAAACACCTCTGAAACATTTAAACCATGTTTCAGAGGAATTCTGTACAAGTAAATGTCTCTGAAGCACCAAAATGTGTTTCCAGCACCCCAAGGTGAAGCTTCTGGTAAAGGTGGGTGGGATACATGTCTCTGAAGCACCAAAATGTGTTTCGAGCAGTGTTACAGGAGTCTCCAATAACTCATGAGTACTCATGATTCTGATTCTGATCTTCAACCAAACAAGCCGATTTAAATCTCAGCGAGTCAAACTTTTGTTGACCGAGTTTGACTCGTGTTGACCGCAAGTTTGAATCACGCTTTCAGAGATTTGTAGAGGAATCGACGAGCCACTCAGATTCTTAGGTTAAAAGAATGGGGTTTTATTTTGTGGTTTCGCTTTCACTTCTTGCTACCCGTCACGCTTGGAGTGTGCTTTCATTTCTTCTTGCCGTTCACCTATCTAGAGACTCCGTGGATCAAACGATGCCATTGTATACGTACATATTTGTGGCTACTCCCCAATGGTCAAGCAACATTATTTTCTTTTAAAAATATCATTTTGAATAAAAGAAACTGGTTGTAGTATGTTAGAGTTCTATATCATTTTGAATAAAAGCAAATCGTTGCAGAATGTTGGAACTTTACAAAGACCTATAATAATGAAACAATTCCTTAAATTCATTTGTTATCGTCAAGTGTATAAAAGTGATCTACCAATGGGTATAACGCATTAACAATCCAAACTTAACCCAATTTAGAAGCCATGCTACTGTAACCCCAAGTAAAACTTTAGTAGGTCCGCGGTGTTTTTGACAAAAACTTGGAAGTTTCTCATCTCATTTGAATCTTTGTACCTGTTTTGAATGTTTTCCAATACTAAATATATTTTATACTTGAAGTATACACATTTTCCTCTTGATTTTTTGGACATCTATTGATATTATACATTGTTTGGACATGGTTTTATTGAGTCACTTCACCACTTGAGACTAATATGAAGAATTTTCGTTCATATTCTTCATTTCTCGAAAAGTAAAAAGCATTTGTTTGATGCACTTAGTTTCTTTTCTGAATTCATAACATTAAAGGAACTGAAAAGAAAAACTTGCATTTGCATGTAGGATTGTGTTTTTTTTGCAAAAAAGGAACATTAGGAAATCTGCATTTAGTTTTGTGCTCAATGTTTTCTTTTGTTCATTGATTTGTTTGCTCACAAAATTATTTGCTCTCTTCCCTTTGTAGCTAGGTCTTTCATTGAAAAACTAAAAGTGAAAATTTTTCTTATCATTCTTAGTTTGCATTTAGGAATTTCTAAATACATCATCGCAGTACCATTGAAAGGCAAATTGTTAAGCAAGATCAACATAAAATTAATCTCAATTTATCTAAAAACGCATTGGAACCATAACGATAACATTTAGAAGGTCTAGGCTAGAGACGTGTTCCGGCGTCGTAAAACATAGCAGCTGTCGTTAACTTGTCTGCGATACATTCCGAGTGTGATATCTCACCCCACGTACGTAAGTATATCGTAGCACGTCCCTTGGGGCGGCGTTATAGTACGATAAGTATATAGGTGGTGCTCTCACTGTGCGGTTTCGCATTAGACAGCGCTATTACGGACTTGGGCCTCCACGTACCTTCGGGTATATTTGGGAGGACAACTTTTAGGTGCTATCCATCCATAGTGAACCGAGTTGGCCGCCTTTAAATTGTGATACACCGAACACAGCATTCGGGGAGATTTCCTGCCCGTACTTCTTGGCTTGCCAGGAGGTATTCTGCAGTTCACAGTTTACTGGTAAACCCTTTTGCCTAGCATTACCCTCTTTTTGTTTATTTATTTTTGGTTAAAATTAATCAACAATCGTGGAAGAACATAATCCTACCCCCCGTCGTTCACATAGATTAGCTTTAAAACCACCTTTACCACTAGAAGTTACTTCTAGTAGGCGAAGGCGATCAAAATCTGCCCAACAATGATGTTGATGTTGTGGATGATATTACTTGATGCTTCATGATGGGTGTTCTTTCTCACTTTCACATAATCTTGTTATAGCCTCTGCTTGATGCTTTTGTTGCTATGGTCATGTCATGCATTAATTAATTGTCTTCAATGTTCAATGTGTGAAGAGTGCAAATGTTCCCTTGATGCGGTTTAAATTCAGGCACAATAGACTGCTGTTATGCACCATGTTTCCCTGGCTCCTACATATTGGAATATGCCCAAAATGATTTTGGAGAGTGATATCCATTCATGGAAGGATATTTGCACTCTTCTTTCATGGAAGTTTATTTGCACTCATCTTTCATTCTCTCATGAACCAAGTGAAATTTCTTGGGGAATTTCTAATCAACAAGTTTTAGGAGTTTGTGTCAGATTTGGGTAGACTCGTAGAATGATTAGCTTGTGGCTGCTATAAACTCTTTTTGTCAACCCATGGATTCATGGGTTAAATTTGCACTTGATTTGCAATTTCCAATGATTTGACACTAAGAATCATTGGTTGACTATGATGATTCGTTGACTTCTTTTCTTCTTTTTTGCCCCTTTCCCTTAGATGGTCATTCATGGGAGGGGAAGTTCCAATGAATGTATGATTTGTGGTGTGCATTTATCTATTGGTTAACTCTTTGGTAACATCCCATTACTGTTATTTCAATGGAACTTGGTTAAATAACAAACACTAAGTGCTAATTAGGAGTTTTAAATGTTTGATACAATAACTAATTTTGGTTTATAGGATCCCACATGTGCTTTTTTGGGCCTGAAACTTTACATGGCACCCATGTGTTTACAAATCATGGAAAAAATTTGAGTCTTTTTAGGTTATTTCATGGCCATACTAGACGTGTTTCACTATGGAAAGGAAACTATGGTCAACAGGAGGACAATGTCTTAAGGGATTTCTTTCCATTGATAAGTAAAAGAATCACTAGTAACTGACTAGTTTCCTTCCTCACTTTTATCATGGAAAATGATAGAGGATATGTTTCAACTTCTTATAACCAATTCTTTACAACTTAAGGGAGAGGTGTTTTGGAAAGTTCAAAGGATGATTAAAGTTATTGTAATATTTTGTTGTTTTGTTTAAAGCTTTCAAGTGTTCATTAGGTGATTTGGAGATATGATTTAATTTAGTGGAATTTTTTTTATATTTTATATTTGAATGATGTTCTTTGTTTTATAGATGATGAATCATGATGTTATTGTTTTGTGTATAATGATTTATTTTTGCTTTTGGGCTTGGGCCTTGGCACAACATTTTAATAAAAAATTGCATAATGGTTTTTGTGAACATTACACTTATTTTACTTTGAAATCTACTTACAAATCTAGTAATTCTCAACTCTTGGAAACTATTGATGCAGGTTTCTAGATCGATTTGAAATTTTACTTCTGGAATATTCAGTGAGATGTCAAAATCTAATCCTGGGAAGAAACTATCAAGGAAAATTGATGTATTATCATACTTTAAAAAGTCTCAATCCAAGAATATACATTCTCTTCATGCTTCAAGCTCCTTTGAACAATCTGTTACTGAGAGAGATGTTAACTCTTGTGAAAATGAATCTGATATCCATATGATGGATGAAATAATAGGTTCCTCAAGTGATCAGGGTGAGATAAATGCAGTTTCAACAGAAATTAATGATGAAAATGTTAAAGATATTTCCTTGGAAGGTGACACAAACCATTCACAGAAAAGGAAAAAAGGCCAGTGGACCATAGGGAGAAAATTCCAAGATGATTGGCTCTCAAGTTTTCCATTTATTGAAGAAATACCTTCTACAAATGAGGATTTACGAGAAGTTAAATGTCTTGCGTGTAGTTGGAAAATTTGCAAGGTAGTGAAATTTCAGATGAAGCTAGATATTGTACAAAAGCATGCAGGAAAGGTTTATGAAAAGAAAATTGTAAATGGTAAAGAGAAATCTATTGTCAGATGGAAATCTTTGGAGGAATGCCGACATAGCCAATGTGTGGAAGAATACAAAAAATATTTAATATATAAGAAGAAACTTGAAGCAAGTGGAGGAACCATCATATCTCAATTTGAAAAGACGATGGAAAGAAGTTTGTTATCCAAGACGATACAATTGAGCGCTGTATTTCACATCTTATGTAAAGGTCGTCCTATGACAGATTATCCAGATCAAATGAAATTTCTATATTTTCTTCACGTGCCAAACTTTCCATCTTCTCATTGGTCCATAACTAGTGGTTGGGAATGGGCAAGATATCTAGCTCAAGTAGAAATTGATGATTTGAAACAGGAGATTGAAAATGCTAGGTTTTTGGCATTGTCTTTGGATGAGGTTACAACTATTGATAATACTTCATGGATCTGCATGAGCATTTATATGGTTAATGACCATATTAGGCATTCCTATCTACTTGGGATTAAAAAGATGAGAGAGACTTCTATAGCTGAAAATATTTATGAACTTGTTCTTAACACTTTGAAGGAAAGTGGTATGGATCATTTAATGATTGCAAAAAAGTTGGTATGTGTTGGAGCATATGGAGCATCGGTAATGCAAGGACAAAGGAATGGTCTTTGTGTTAGACTACAACTATCAGCTTCACCATATATGATTAATATTCATTGTATGGCTCATAGGATGAATCTTGCATTTAAAATAGTAAGCAAGTTTCCATTAGTTTCAAAAGTTGAAGATCTTGTACGTGAGACGCATGCATACTTTTCTCGTAGTCCCAAACGATATTTAGAGTTTCAAAAATTTGCAAATGGTGTTACGGATGGAAAAAAACTACTGAAAGATGTTGATACAAGATGGATCTCATTAAATGGACCAGCTCAAAGATTATTTAGTGAGTTCAAACATGATGTTAGCCATCAGCATTTTTTACATGTTAGTGATGACTATATCTTCAGCTGAGTTTTCTAGAAACTGATTTCCTTATGTCAATATGTCATCCAGAAAACCCTCCCAAAACTTTTTTCGCCTTTTTACCTATTCAGTCCACCCATGTCAAAGTCAAAACGTCATTATCCCTATCCTATCTAGCTTTAGCCCTACTGGTCTACCCATCAGCTTTAAAAGGCAAATACAAATCTATTTCAAAAGTATCCCCTATGTTAGGAAGTGGCGCTTTAAGGCATTTTACCCTTGGCAATCATCAAAAGCCAAAAAGCCTCCATCTGCTATAGACCAACCATGACTAACCTCCCACTCTGCAAATGAAAATAACAAACAGCTCTAAGTCGCGCCACTCACACCCCCTAGATCTCAGCACTGCATAAACACCAATCTCAAGCTGACTATTAGGTGTTTCACAGTGTTTTATGGTTTCTACAAAGGCAAAAGGAAATATATTTCATCTCATGGATTAAATGTTTGAGTTTGCGTTAGAGGAACAACTCGGCTTCTTAAATGTAAATTGAGCCTTTATATATGTCTGCAAAACGTAGTTACCATCCGGACCTTACAGCCTTTTTCCAAAGATAAAAATCACAGTAAGAAAAGGTCACCACTGTCTCAGCAAACTGGTAAATTGTCAAGGCCCAGAACCTCCTTCATTCACAAGCAGAGGGTTAGGGCGCCTCCTTCATCCATAAGCAGAGGGCGCGGGCCAGTATTGAATTAGAAGGTTGCAAAAGTCCAGGTTTGCCTTTACTGAAACAATGAAACAATATCTTCAGGTTTTATGAATGTAATTGATGATCATAATAGGAATGGAGCTTGAAATATGCTAGCTCAAAGGAAAGGAGAGTCTGGTTTGATAAAGAAGGTCATCTGAAGCTTTCAAATCATGTAAATTTTTGAACTTTAGAAAGGCCTGTCATCAGTAAACATCCCAGTCATAAGAAGCCTGTTTTGTCCAAGATCAAATGGAATAGATGCTGTTAACCAATGCCATTACACAGGCAGAAGGAAAGTCCTTGGTTTTTCAAAAAGCACTGAACTTCATAGTCACAAAGGTTATTTGTCAAGTAATCTTTCATAATATGACCAAGCCAAATGATAAATATCTCAGTCACCCTTAGAACAGTGCAGGGAGACAATGTCACTGTGATTGGGGTTTCTTCTAAAACACAGTGATGCTTGCAAGTAAAGATGCCAAGATTGATGTTGTTCAAAGTGGTTTACTTACCATCACCTTCAGAGAAAGCAGGCCAAACAGAGTTGTTAAAAAAGCTCTCTCGTATTACCTTACTCCGATGACTCTCCATATATGAGCAAACATGGCCAAAGCCTCGTGACATGGTTGAAAACTCGATTAGTCGAAAGATGCAAAGTGGGAAGATGCAAAGGAGAGAGCAGAGGTCTTACATAGGTAAAAAGTGGTATTATGCTTCAAAAAATCAAAATGCCTTGCCCATAGTAAAATATCTCTCAAAATACACATCATGATAGACTGGGAACATTATGATTATATATGCTATTAATGTAAAAAAAGAGGCAGTTTCCTTAAGGGAAGGAATAAAAAAACAGTACACGGTCACATGCCCAAAGTCCAGAAGGCGCTTTTCAAGAAAGCAGAGAATTATGATTTAAAGGGAAATAGCCAAAGGATAGCACCAACATTGTTAAAAACAATAGCAGAGATAATACAGATGTGCTTGGGTTATTTGTCAAAGTTTAAAGGCTCGGAGTCAGTGTTAATATTCGGGTTTATATATTAAAATGACAAACCCACTGTTTTAAAACAAAACAGAGTCAAAAACCAACATTTATTTTCCAAAGCTAATGACCGTTGGAGATTTATTTTGACATAACATCAAAGGGTAATTATGATGTAAAGATTTCATTTTTAAAACTAAAACCACCCCCGTGCCTCCCTAACACCGAGACAAGGCGTTTCTGGTCGAAATAACACAGTCTGCACCTTTTTTGCACTGCGCGACGTGCCTGGAATTGTGCGCGACGTGCCTGGGCGGAATTTTACAGAGGGCCCTTTGTCGGCGCGACGTGCCTGTAGGCTGGCGCGACGCACCTGTAGGAGGCCGCCCGACCACCCGACAGGCCGACCCGACAAGCATTGTATGAGCGACGTGTTTTCTCCAGAGGGTGCCGCGCAGCTGTCCAAAGTGTCCAGTGTTTCTTTCAGCCCTTCAAACAGGTGTTCATCAAAATTAGAGGTATTTTTACACATTCCCCATTGATTTCAAGGTTTGGATAAATGACAAGAAGTTTTAAAAACCCCAGACTTTGTCATTTTAGTTAAAGGCAAAATCAGTCTTTTCTACACAGTGAGCTGAAGTAATTGCAATATGACAAAAGGCCGAATTTGTCATTCAAAAAACACATATAGAGATATGGGGTTTTTGAGGTTGAGAACCAGTTTGTTTCATTTTCAAATCGATCTAAGGGCAGAGTTTGTCTTGTAAAGGGCTGTGTTTTGATTAAGAGGAGACTTTCGTTGTAGAAATACAGACTTGATTCTGAAGAGAAACCTTTCACACTGTCATCCAAACGTTTCCACACTACTAAAACAGTGAAGTGCACTCAGTAAGGGGGTTTTGACAGTCTTGTTGTTGAAAGAGAAACCTCATATAATCTCTGTCTAAGAGCTTGATAGTCTTCTAAAGTTCGTCATTTTACCTCACTCTCGTGTTTTTACCGTCTAGGCATATGTAGTGGATGATTTGCTTAGAGATACAAAATGGTTGAAGGTGGCACACTTATACAGTAAGGTTTTAATGTTGAAAGCCTCCTTCGAGCAAGGAGTTTTGGTGTATTGATTGATATCAAGATTTCAAGAACAGAAAGGGATTGTTGTCATTTTCTCACAAGCAAACCTCTTAGCAAATTGCCCCTTTTTTCACTATATTGTGTCACTATTGTCACTACCGTGAAGAGTTGTTGACAGGAGATCTTCAAAGGGTGAACAATAATCGAAGGCGTAGGTTTTTGATGGCTGAACCTCTAAATATCTGGAGATTTAAGCATAAATGTATCGGGATAGATCTGAACCCACAAGCAAGGGTGTGTTTCCAAAAAGCATGGTGCACTCATATGTCACCTAACCTAGTCTCCGTTTTTTTCTTTCACCGAATGGTGTCATTTTGAAGAGCTGTTGTTTGTGATATGTTTCAAGGGGAAGGTCATTTCTGAAGAACAGGGTTATCAAAACACTTATCACAACAAGCCCTTTCTAGCAATCTGCCCCTATTTCACTATATTTCACTACTGTAAGTTTGTTGGCAGAGAGTTTCCAAAATTAACAGCATATTGAAGGACAGAATTGTTGGTGATTGCATTTAACATTGAGACAGAGGCACAGGTGTAGTGTTGACCTTTGAAATTCACAAGCAAAGAGGTGGTTTTCCTAAAAAGCACTATGCATTGATTTTACACCTAAACTAGGTCTGCCTTTTCCTTGCACTATATTGTATTATTCTGAAGATTTGTTGACAGAGAGCTTCCAAAGGTGACAGCACATTAAAAGGGCAGAGTTTGTTGATGAGAAGTTAAACATTGGAGACAGAGGTACTAAAGAGCAGGGTTTTAATACTGAATATTGGTCTTATATATGCAAAATGCAAGGGTTGGTTGATCTCTAGCAAACTCACCAGGAGGAATGATTGTTTAATACTACATACAGGAAATTTATACAACATATTGTCTCATCTTTATTGATGGTTTTCTATTGAGAATTTTACATAGCTGAAGTGTATCCAGAGTTGAAGGACTGTTTTTATGAAGTGCAGAGGTGGCTTGTTCAGAGAAACATTGTTGCATTTTTTTCAAAACCACAGTGTCCATATCTATCCAAACAGTATAGTGGCCAGTTTCAATCCAGCAGGGCATTGTTCATACAGTAAGGACAGTTTGCCTCTTCCAAAGTTTGGTTAAAGTCAGAATGCCTCCAAAGCAGGATCACAGGAGCGGTCCACATAAGAGATATGAGCCTATCTCCATAGAAGAAATCAATGCTCACCCATCAGTGCTTTTCAATTTCCATGAAGTAGGCTGTCTTGATTTCTGCCAGAGAATAGAAGAAGTCAAGAGTTTTTCGCCACTTACACATTTGTGCGCTTTGAGATTCAAGGACAAACACTTCCAGTTGGTGGGTCTTGATTTCAAAATTTCTCCAAGGTATGTATCCAAGGCTACCAAGATCCCGTATCATGGTGAAAAGTGGTTTAAACAAGCACATCTTGATCTAGAGGATTATAAACCTTTCATCAAGCCTAAACATAGGGAAACCATCACTGCTATTTTCCCTTTTTCCTATCTTCTTGACTGTTGTGCTCCGCTGATGAAAGCCATAATGAGATATTTCACTTGTGAAGGGAGGTTTAACCAAATTTATGCCTATCATGTCTGCTTGTTGATGCACTTTACCAGAAGCAGGCAATTAAACCTTCCATACTTTTTGTCCAAAAGCATAGAGAAAATGGCAGCTACTGTCCAAAAGAAGGCTCCACCTCAGCAAATCCCTTCTCTCTTTCATCATTCCTTGATCAAGATTATCTTCTTACACCAGCTGGAGAAGAAAGGGGTTTCATGGGATTCATTCATTAGCCATGTAGATTTCGCCACTGTCCCTCCTGTTCATGTGTCTCCTACTCAGCCTGTCCATCGCCCAGTGCCTTTGTCTAGTAGGCCTACCCCTAAAAAACTCAAGATGACCACTGGGCAGCCAAGTCAACAGGGAGAAGGAGAGGGCAGTGAACCACAGGGAGGAAAAGAAGGCAGTGAACAGCAGCAGCTAGAGATTGAGGGAAAGCAGCAAGTATAGGAAGAGGGACAGCAGCTAGAAGGCAGTGAACAACAGCAGTTGGAAATCAGTGGACAACAGCAGTTGGAAATTAGTGGACAACAGCAGTTGGAGGTTGATGAACAACAACAGACAGTAGTTGAGGAGCAGCAAGTTGGGCAAACAATTGAAGCACCTTTTGAGCCACAAACTGGACAAGATGTTGAGGAAGGACAGCAAGCTGAAGCTGCCTCCTTGAAAGTGACCAAAACTGTTCCTAGAAAGAGGAAATTGCCCAAAAAGACAACTTCTAGCTTGCCAAGGAGAAAAAGCGCTAGATTGGCATTCAAAGGCAAAAGCATCGTTGGAGAAAGTGCCAAGCATGGAGGTAAATCAACTGTCATCCCTATCCCAAGCGATGACAGTGATAACGAGGCCCGCATCCTTGAAAACCTCCTCATTCACAAAGAAGGGAAAATTGAGGTGTTACAAGAAGACCTTCAAAGGGCGAGGAATTTCAACCACTTCTTGGAGGTTGAAAACAAACAAATGAAGTATCATGCAGCCATTCATGAGGCAAGGGCGATCAAGTATAAGAAAGAGGCAGAAAAGGCGCAAGTAAGAATTGAAGAGCTCATTGGCGAGTTTGATGATGAAGAGGAGGAAGACCAACCTAGGCGAAAGAGGCCTAGGACCATCGGGCTTAGAAAAGCCTTGGAGAAACAGAGAGCAGAAGAACAAGCTCAATTCGAAGCCTTTCCTCTCACTGCCCTCTTTGAGCAAGAAATTGAGGAAAACAAGGAAGCATGGCTTGAGAGGGCTAACCAGCATTTGGAAACAAAGCTTGAGAAGGCAAACAGGGATCTTGAGCTACAGAGGAAAATGACTCTTCACTTTTAGAAGCTAAATCAGTTTGCCAGGCGAAAATTGAAGGTAGCACAAGAAAAATTGAAGAAGTTGAAGGAGAGGCGCCTAGCACGGAAAGAAGCAAAAAGCATATCAGCCCTCGATATTTTGGCTTCAGCTTTGGAGCATGTTTCTATGGACCCTTGAGGGTCATGCATGCCAATTTTGGGCCTGTTTCGGAAACTTTTTGTTTTTTGGCATTTTTGGGTTTTTTGCCAAAAAACTCATAAATTCGCCATTTCAGTTTGATGAGTTGTCAAGGGAGGAGGATGATACCAATGGATGCCATAATTCCATGAGCAGGTCTCCCACAATTTTCAGGGCATTTGAAGATCATTCACCCCCTCAAATTGGCGAAAAACAGCCTCATTTTGCACATTCTGCCCGCCATATCAGCAGTCTGCTATTTTCTGGGTTTTTGCGCACAGGTACAGTTTTGAGGGACTTTTAGAGATCAGATTGAGGTGATTCCACTTGCGCCGGAAAGCAGACACAGAGAGCTTTCCAACGAGCCATCATGAGCCTCATTTTGACATCGGGAAGGCTTCCATTTGCATCCAGCAAGTCAGGGGACCTTTTTCAGGCATAAATATGAAGTATTTTTGTAATTTTTGAACTCCAAAAATCTGCTTTTCCCAAATGTGCGTTAAGTTATTTTTATCATTGGGAAATCATGTAAAGTCAATATAATTTCCGTTTTTAGCAGTTTTTTAGATATTTTATGGGATATTTTGTGCCTTGGGCTTTGCAAAGCCCCAAGGACAAGTTTAGATATTTTGACTTGGCCAATGGGATAGCTAGTTGCTCCATGAGGTTTTCCTCCCTCAAGCCTATTTATTCCATGGTTCTCATTGTAAATCAGAGGCTGAACTTGAGAGAAGAATTAATGCATTGGTCATATGAGCTTTGAGGAATACACTTGAGTTATGATTTTTGGACTGCCTCTTGGATGCTTTTGAGGAATGTTGAAGGCTTGTTGATGGATTCCTTGACATGGTAGAATGGTATAGTGCTTCCTAATGTGTTTTGTCTTCTAGTTTTCACTCATAATTCATTTTTCTTGCTGCTATAGATCAGTAAAGATTGATTTTGAGACATGCCCATGGAGGCACCTCAAAATCCCTGAATCTTCATAGCTTGATGTTTTCTTCTCCCTTAGTTATGCTAAAGAATTCTTAGATGCTCTTTAGTAACCTAAGGTGTTGTTGCTAAGTTTTATTCATCAGTTCCATGTATGTTGAGTAGGATGTATGGTTTGCCCTACCTACCTATCAGCTGCCCATAGTTCTGTCCATAAAACTTTCTCTTTGATTGATTTGTTGATCATTTTGTTGAACCAAGGAGGCCTAGTCCCGATCTAGCCCTTTGCCTAAAATTATGAAAACTTATTTGTCCAAGTGCCCAATGACTTAGAGACTATGTTTAGGCGTTCCGACATAGTTTATGAGTTGTTAGTTTGTCTCATGTGTTTTCCCCAAAGTCTGATAGCTATTTCCCGAAGTTAGAGGGTCTTATACCTCTATGTATGGTTGGAATGTTTGATTTCTATGTATTAATTAGCTTATAGTTATACTTAGCATGATTAATGGCTTGCTATTACATGTTCATGTCTGCTATTAACTAGTTACACTTGAAATCCCTTGTTTTTCACCAACTTATTGTCCATTTAATCCATTTTGCCCAGAGATCCCTTCTATCGTGAATCAAATCGGCCCTACAGCAGCTTTACATCATCACCTCATAAGCTTCCTTGACCTGTTTGACCCCATAGCCCAATTTATCTACATCTTGTTATCCAGTTTATGTATTTGATCAGTTTCATCCCTCACAAACTTAAAAAACTAAAAAACCAAAAACACACTTCATAACTAGCCTAATATCAGAACATCGCAAGTAAACACACCGACATCTTTTGCACTTATAGAGAGAGCCCTCTCTGAGTCCAGGAAGGCTAGGTCCTTGGGCTCCAAAGCTTGGTTTGATGTTACATCGTCATTTGGCTAGCTAATCGGCCAAATCACGGGACCCTAACATAATGGCGATCACGGTGGGACTTTGAGTTAGTGACAATCTAAGGACACCTTAGAACTCTAGAAGTCCCTTATTTTTAAGAATACTGTTTGATTGACTTATCCCACCGCTCTCTAACATAATGGCGATCACGGT